>SJJU01072686.1:0-31358 GCA_012932125.1 Conopomorpha cramerella | reverse complement strand
CGTTGATATCGAACAATACTATAAAAATAACAATATTCGGTATAAACGGTAACAATATTATTTCTGTTAACTGATTTTTTTCTCTAGTTTTTTTTATTGTAATTTATTTATTTGTAATTTATTATTTCAGAAAATATTTATTTAAAGAAACCGAATAAACAGACGCAGCAAAGTTGGTGTTGTTGCACAGTGCATTTTTTACTATAGTTACCTAGTTGCATTGTTTACTTAAGTCGGTAAAAGAAATAAGTATTCAAAATGTTGGTTTCCTTGCTCAATGCAACCGTGTGCTCGACAAACAACGCTGTCAACAAAGCTATAATACCAAGTGCTCTCGTACTTCAACCGAGTCAGTTTAGTAAAAATAAACAGGCTGCTACAGTCACGGACTCGTCAAACATCGCATGACAGTCGGTGAACCCAGTAGAAGCGGTTATCATGAAGAAACAAAGCTTTTGTTCTCTCGCCAGTGAATATGTTGTTTTGCATGCTTAGTTACCTAGTCGTACGTTGCCGCTATTGGACTTTTTCAAAACTTCGTTGTTGTAAAATTGTACGCGTGGTGGTTTATAGTGTTATTGTTATTCATAGTGTTATAACAGCGCTACTGCATTGTTAGTAAGGTTCTCAAAAGCTGGAATGGCAAGTACAGACAAACTGATCTAAGTTGATATACGTCAACTGTTTAGCCAATGTTGAACTAGTTATGAAGTAGGTGCTACGTGTACCAGAAACTAAGTAACTAACATTTAATCGTTTTTTTCTCTAAGAAAAGAAAACATAAAATAAAATTTACTCGCCCGTTTAACGGAACAGTGTGATGACGGCATTTTACACACAACACAACGTCGCTACGCGAGTGTGTAACGTTGTTTATTTGTCATGGGGCGCGCTTTGTGGTGGGAACATAACGCAGACGCGGCCGCTCCAGTACATTAGCGGTAATCACTTCCTGACGTGGCGGCCATTACAGTCCGGCCTTCTGGGCTTTTTTTTCAGGGGACAGCTGCCGCGCTGCCTGTGCAAGGAGTCCGTGTGTGTTTTGCAGCGGCTCTGCCAAGCATAACGGCTCCACAGTAAACTGAGTTTTGATGTGAACACACATGCTCCGTACACGGCGTAAAAGTACGTGTTTGGCATTACACGAGTACACTTGCCAGCAAAGAAATAAAACTACTGTGGCTCCGAGGACCCATAGCATTTTTAATTTTTGTTTGTGAGTGTGTACTTCAACTACGGATAAATGTTCGTTTCGTTGTTGATTGGAGCACGTAGACGCGCACGTCTCTAGAGAATGGCCCGTACGCCGAGAGGCTTGGGTGGTGGTAGGCTTGATAGTCCAATATAACAAATATATATGGAAAGTGATCTAGATGCGCGAAGTACTAACCAATTGCGCTTCTTACTACTCTCACATCTCTCTTTTCATACATCATAATATTATGTTTGATTGCAATTTTTTTTATATTATTTTTTTCAGATTGCTGTAGATTGTACTTAAATAAGGATTTAAATGTTATAGAATTTTACATACAACATTATAATGTTAAAATAGTCCCTGGAACCGGGTTTTGACACCCGGCGTTATAGGTGAAAAAAATTATCCGTTTTATTTTCAGAGAAAAGGATTATATTTATTCAGCACTTATAGATATCGGATGTGCTTAAATTAAACTGCCAAATAAGTAGGTACATCTGTGAGTTCGTGATTTTTGCTTACTAGTATGGCCTCACTTAAGTCAACTGGTTTTCTCGAGGTTCGACCTCCGACCCCGGACAAGTGGCCCCACGTGCACCGACTGTAATGCGATTCCTCACCTGCAGACGTAACTCGGACGTCCTAGAATGGCCTTGACTTATACGACCTCACTCAAAGGCTTTTTAGAATGTAAGAACTCCAGAAGCCCATGAGGTAACTCTCAATCCGGGTACAAATGATAATGACAGCATGCCACTTAACCTTTTAACCGTCAACGTCTTCTATATGTATATAACACGGGACACAGGTGATTTAATGGATTTGGTGTCTATTAATACGGAATAGAATTCAATACCGTAAAATAATTTCAAAAGGTTAAGTGGGTGGCGTGGGTAAGTGGTCGGCTGTTCTTAATTTATCTCGTACTTAGTATTTTCTCCTCAAAGTCCCATATTATAAAGAGCAAATGCAAAAAAAACATCGACTAAAAGAGTTGACACCTTATTTAAGAAAAAAACATTCCGAGATGGAAGGGTCTAGCCAAATAATGTCTAATTCAGTTTTGTCCTATTATGTATACCGCTGTAGATCCTGGCTCTAACAGTTATTCTAGCATAGCGGTCCAAGAAAGAAGTGACAAGACATACTATGCGCTGCTATTATTGAAACAAGCCGAGTCGCACGAAACGTGACATAACAGCCAATCAGAATGTGTATTTGTTCTATATCTTGTTTCTCTTGACGCGCATGCTAGGACTGATAGAGTCACAGTTTGAGAAAGGGATTGGGATTATTCTGATTTTGTGATACCAATCTTGCTCGCCTCTGTTACGCTTGCTGAGGTGAAATGCAGCCAGTGGAGAAACTACACTTCCTTAACGTCAGTAAAGGTCAACTTCAGTTATGCATCACCAATAAAAACTGAACTATCCCACGTAAGAATACATCCCCAAACGCAGATCACGTAAAAATAAAAACATGTCCCACTACACGTTGGTCTTAACTGTACTCGATTCCGATGCCAATTGAATCTTATACATTTGCAATGATGAAGGAATATCGAATGTTTGGGTCGATATGTGACACACCTATCAACATAAAATGGTGGTTTTGTATGCCTCTGTAGTTATTTATGGTCGAAGTTTTCCTATGAAGTTGGTGCACACGGACCTAAAAGAGTGGTGAACCTGCACAGTAACGATTTATCATATACTGTGACTTGTGTTAAATCCTCTCGATGGAATGTTGCCATTTGCTTAGCAAATGTTTCCGCCTATTCCACTCTGATATTAAAGGACTTGTGTATATTACAGAGAGGACGGGACGTCCCGGTGTTCGCCTTTAAGATTTTAAACGCGAACTTTAAGGCCCGTCTCGGCCCGTCTTTGAACAAAATCCCTTATGATTTTGGGTGTTTGGAAACAAAGTTTTTAAAATAATTTATGGCATTATGATAGGTAACCTACGTAAGATATATTTGGTACGCTAATGACTATTCAGTGATCACTTATGTCTACTTGATCTTGGTCTATACCGGGTTACTGGTTAAGTCGACCTATCCTCGCTAAAGGCTACTAGTAGACATTATTTCTGACCGAGCGATGGGACCCCTAGCCTAAACTCAACCCTTTTTTGAAAAGTTTGTTTACTAAATTATTTACCTTAACCTGATAATTTTTGTGAAACTGCAATTTTTTTCATGTTTTATATTGACAACGAGATGATTAATTATGTTGATAGCCAGAACTGTAATTTTATTAGATTAGCCGTGAGAGAGTGTTAAAAGTTAAAAAGTTTTGAAAATTTCCATTTAAATAAAATCTTAATAAAATTAGCATACAGATCGGCAGATTACAAATAAAATTTCTACGTTTTATTAGCTATTCATAAAGGTATAACACGTTAGGCATCTATCTAGAATATCGAATAAAAACAATCCCAGGTCGTAGACACATGATTGGTAGTTTTAGAGTGAATTAGAAATTAGACTGCAAGCCGCGTACCACCGTTCAGTCTGTCTCTTTCCCACCAAAGTGTATGAATTCAATGTACTTCTGGATACTGTCAAACTGTCACTTTTACTACCAATTTTACAGTTTGGATCCAGAATTACCTGCTACGCCGTAAGGGACAGAAGATAAATATCTCTTGCTCTTTCTCTTCTGTACGCTTATCATGTCGTTATCTCATATTATTTGAAACGTCAGTTTCGGGTTGCAAGTCTAGTTGTTTTTGGTCTGAGGTACAACACTATCCGTTCAATGTGCTTGTCAGAATAAAAGTCAAAAGTCAAAATTCCTTTTCAATCGAAAAAGGAGGAGGATTCTTATGTCCGTGTAGGATTATTAGGTCTATTTTATCTGGCGATAGCCAAGACTCCGTGACACCTATTGCTTCGTACGGATATTCGTATAAGAAGGCTTCTAGAGTGCAGTCTCTCTTATTAAAAATGCTTTAGAAATTCTGAAATAAGACTTTTACCTCCTTATCAATAAACGCGTTGTCACTTATACAACGGTTATTACAGGTTTACTGGAACTGGTTATTCCGTATTTGACAAGTTAAATTGAGCTTTGTGTATCTTCGAAATAGCAATTCCGCCAATAGGCCCTAAATCGTTTGTCTTTCTCAAAATGTACGGATGTTATTTTTGCTATATCCATAGTTCGGTTTTCCTGTTGTTCTTCTAAATTTATTTTCTGCGGTTTTCCATCTAGGTATGATGAGTGTATTAGTACTAATAATGACATACTGTCACGTTTTTCCTAGCTTTAATCAGAAGATCTCTTATTTGCATTTTTTCTCTGCGAACCTCGTCGCTATAATATTCAGATATGTAAGTATATTCCTGTATTTTTTAAGTTGGTTACGTTATTGAGCAAGTATTTTGTGGTTCTCTTACTCAAATGATCGATTTTCACTGGACGGCGGTATCCTCTTCACCCCATGCGGGAAAGTTCCTCAATATATCCGGATAAGTCGACATTAAACAGCAGAATATGTTTAAAAGTCTATCATGAAGACTATACTCTTCTTCTCCATAGGTTTCCTCAAGGCCATATAGGACTATAGTTTCAGGTTTTTTTCATTGGCCACCACGATAAACGTATGGATTGAAGCAGTCATATTTGACTTGAGATACTCTACGAATTCACGTCACAGACCAGCACAGGAATTAAATAATAATGGAATGCTTTCATTGCACAGTCCTGTCGTAGCGGTAGGTACTTAGAACTCCCCAGCACCGTTTCCCACTTTACAATGTCTGTAACATTTTACGATCGGTGAGAGGCCCGCCGACCGGCTGGTAATAATAACGAGGTGCTCAATCCCGCACCCCCGTCTTACCAACTTTGCCCTGAACCCCTACCAACTGCTTATGAAACCCTAATTATATCGTAGTGAAAACAAGAGTGACCTGATATCTAGTACGAAAAATATAATTGTATGATTTTATAAGATCACTTATGTTCTAACTGAAGTTTGTATGCATGATATGCTGATGATGAGCGTTTACGCGTATCTCAACCGGCTTGCAAGTTCCAACTTTTTTTTTATTATTTCATCTAAACAAGCGTCTGATCACCAGTCTTGTGTTAAGCAGCGATATGGTGTACGTTTGAAGACACTTGCTTATTAGTTGCCTATTCACCGTAGACTTTACTGTTTTATTTATTTTATTGGCTTGTTACCGGGGCGACTGTTGGTCGACCTCCGATCCGCCAGTGTTGAACAAGTGGGCAGTTCAACTGTTAGATGTTTTCAAGCTGCCCGAGGGGTTCTAACTTGGCTTAACGACTCCATGCTGTCGGAGAGTAGCTTTTTTTTAAACTACAAAAAGTAGGTCAACATAGTATGGAAAACTGTCGGTTCAGATTAACATTCGGTTTGTAGTTCGTTAAAAAGTTTGTCATTTTTTTTTTATTACTGACAGGCAAGCGTTTCACCACCTGATGATGGTGGGCTGGCACGCACCCTGGTGTTATGGAGAACACTTACCTAAATCATCAGAACAGTATGTGAAAAGTGGCCCACGATTCAGCATAAACCATAAATCATTTCCTTTCCAAATATGTAAGGTAAATTACCAATGTGGTTTCAGTTTTTTTAAATATAAATTATTATTACCTCTATATAACACAACACAATTGCTGCGCTTTTCTTGATGGAAAACCATCGCGGGCTGCAATGCAAAGGTGGCGGCTGAAAACCGGGGCCTGCGCACCAACCCGTCCCCGGGGGGCGGGGGGGCGTGCAGGCAGGATCCCGAGCCGACGCCAGTTTATACAACGCGAAGCCTGCGCTTTGTGGGTACCAGTCGCGCCACTACATACACAAAACTACTTATACCTATCCTATGTTGCTTTTCCTTCTTCTCTGTTATGTACAAGATAGGACTCGGTACTTCAATTCCGTTCTTTGTTCAATGTAATGTGCTTTGTATAAATAAACTTATTTCATTTCAAACACTGAAACTACGTTAAAATTACGAGTCATCTACTAGTACCTACTTGACATGCCAATATCAATCGAAAACACTTACTCTAGGCGCAGAGGGATTTTATTTTCACTGCCAAGCACTAGGCATAATATAAAACTTTCAAGCAAAAGAAAAAAAAATGTTAAAGAAGTTCAATAATTTAAACGTACTTGATTTAAACGTCGATGGGTTCACCCCCCATGACTATACATAGCAAGTGTCTCTGCCTACCCCGCTAATAAAAGAAGTGAGTGAGAAGTGTTTCTCTGCACTTATGCATACAATAAATTTTCCTCAGGAATCACTTTATCTATAAAAGTATACCGCAATAAAATCCGTTGGGTATTTTTCATGATTTAAGCAAACATAGAGACAGACAGCGGGAGGCGACTTTGTTTATAACTACTATGTATTGATTAACTTGACCTTTACATATTCAGGGTAGGGGATTTTGAACGCAGGTGGAACTGCAATTACTAATACCTACTGCCCCTATCGAACGTTGAACTAAATATACGTAGTTTGGTACATGTTTACAAACTTTAGCCGCCTCTCCATACTTAGTTATTTACACAATAACCCTACGGTAAAGGGGTTGAATATTGTCAACAGCATGAATATTATATCTATTATGTCAAAATGTATTAATACATTCACTAATGCTGATCTGGGATGTGAATAGAGTGCATCAAGCTGCCTTTCCTCCTGGCCTAGGCCTATATTGACATTATTATCTCCATATTATGCTAAATGTGGCAAAAGTGCCCATATGATCCTGAGGTTCTGTTCATCCCCTTTTCGAGATTACGGAAATGAGTGTATCTATGTATGTATGTACATCCACAGATAGACATAATGCAACGATAAAATCGAACAATTTGATTCACGTAGATATTTTCTTATAAGCTAAAAAAAACAGATTTTTTTAAATAGACTATATGAATGTACCCAGTCATAATGGTCCAGGTACAACAATATCCACCTAATGCAGTACTAACAGTTCAATTTACAAGTGAGAATATAACGCATATTTGTGCTTAATCACCGCATATTTGTATGAATAATAACTTAATGGAAAAAAAAACATCATCCTCGTAAACCAGCATACATTAGGACTTTTGAACCAAATTTAAATGGGACTCTACAGGAAGATGCAGGGGTCATCTTAGCCTTAAATTGATCACATACATTTTTGTAGGTTAGGTAGGCTAAATTAATTCCTTTGAACCCCTTAAGAGACCACTAAGGAAGCAAATTTTATCGATTTCTATTTCACAGTTCAGAACCTACGTCACTTAAAGAGCACTTGAACCTATTTTCTGTTATTGATAGCATACTTAACGCACTGTGGGCCGAGTCGACCACGAAGACAAAACGTATATGGTCAACTTAGCCCGCGGGCTCAATTTTTGTGGGCGAAATTGACCCTGGAGTACAGGAGGCACTAGCTTTTAAACAAAAATAAAATCACCCAAATCGCAGTCAAACGTTTCGAGGTAACAAACATAAAACTATCCATTTCAGAACCTAAAAAGGACAATACGAGTGCCCCCAAGACATTTTTGACGTGTACAATAGCAAGTACCTACAATGTGGTTAGTTTAACTTCGCCTCGCACTGTATCTGTGTCGAGGAAACTTTGGAAAAGTCGATAAAGTGCTTTTACACTCGAAAACTTTGCTTCTATAGTTGGTACCTACGTGTTCATTGTGTCTATGAACTACTGAACTCTGTTATATACAAGAGACTTCCTAAATATAGTGCAGTGTAAGCAAGATAGATAAATACTTTCAATGTTGCTTGTGTTATAATTATTAAGATACCACCTATACCTATTAATAGTTAAGACAGGACAACGTCTGTCGAGTTCACTAGTCTATTATATAAAAATCAAAGCCACTTTTCGTAGTCATTCCATAACTCCGGAACGGGTGGACCGATTTCGCTAATTCTTTCTTTGTTGTGATTATTAATGACAGCAGAAGGAAATGAAAGAAAAAAATTACATCCACTGCTGGGCACAGGCCACCATAGATATTAATATTAATAGTTAAGACAGGACAACGTCTGTCGAATACACTAGTTACTTATTAAGTATGGGAATGTATGTAGATTGGAGTAACAGCATTTCACAGTGTAGAAATTATGAACATTGTGAAACATACACCAATCTACATAGGTAGGTACAATATATATATTTTCTAAATATATACATTGTACCTACCCTTTTATGAAAATATCTGTCAAAATACTGCTGAAAGATTAACCGTTGAATTCTCACGAAACTTCTAAAACTGTTTAAAATATGCTCGGAGATTGACATGAAGCGAGCTTGGGTGCACTTTACCAACGAAAGCGTGTGGGTTGATTGAATATTTAAATATGAACGTATTTAAGCTGTATTCCGGTCGTCGACACGATAAAATAACACTTCTTTGTCTTGAGTTTCGAGGAAAATATTAGCTATTCAACTATTTTACTGAAAAACCAGCCACACTTCTTTGATATTCATTAAATATTCATTATTTACTAGAAGTTTCATAAATATGATACTTCAGATATAATATTTTTACTGCAAATGTTATTTTCAGAACGTACTTTCCCAGTTTTTATTTAACACTAGGTGTCTCGGCAAACATTTGTTTCCATAGGGAGTTCCGCTTTTTACCCATGTATTTGGAAGAAATACACCTTTTAAACCTTCCCTGGACTCCTACGAATAATTCAACACCAAAATTAGCCGAATCAGTCCAATCGATCTCTAGTTTTAGCGAGACTAACGAACAGCAATTCATTTTTATATATAAGATTAAACGTTATCATGGTGACAAAAAAAAACGTGTATGACCTATACACATACGCGACATTTTCTTACATTTTTCATCATTAACACAAAACGTAACTATCTAAATATATAAAAGGAAAAGCTGACTGACTGACATATCAACGCACAGCCCAAACGGCTAAACATAGGCGCTTGAAATTTGGAAAGGACATATCTTAGGTACAGTAGGAGTACACTAAGAAAGGAAGTCACGAAATTCCCACGGGAACGGGAATAAACGGAAAAAATCTTTTGTATGAAAAATCTAAACGGCTCAAGTTAGAGCTTGAAATTTGGGATGCAGGTAACTTAGTACATTTAAAGCTTAGTTACAACAGAATATAGGAAAATTCCCACGGAAACGGGAGTTACCGGGTAAAAACTTTTGTATGAAAAAAAGATAGATGATTGAAATTTGGTATGCAGGTACCTTATTCAACGTAAAGTTTACTTGCAACGCGATATTGCAAAATTCTCATGGGAACGGGAGTTAGAGGGAAAAAATGGATGGTCGCGGACACAGCTAGTTCATAGATTTAGCTCCGGTCTCTTGCTTACGTAAGTACAAAAGAAAACACACTTTTAGAGGTATATCCATAAAAACATTTTAAGTCTTTAAGCATTAGGATAAAAATGAAATCCCTCCTTTACTTATATGTTAAAGAGCAGTATCTGAAAGTCGAAGCTTAAAAATCCGCAATGACTCTATGTAAAATTACATAGTTGACACAACGCAAGAATTTACCAGCTTCATTTTTATTGGAAAAAATTGTTGCAAAATATCTTTATAAAAATGTCGCAGCAGATGTGATGCACCAGTCTCGCGTCAATACCTACTCAATAAATTTATTGAGCTCTACAATTTTTTATGTAGCCTCTAGTGAGTCCCATTGTTGGACAAAGGATTCCTCTCACTTCCTCCACACATCCCTGTTTTGGGCCATGCCACTCTGGCAGGTGTTCAGGTAGTCCCACCATGTCCTCCTGGGCCAGTCTCGCTTCCTGTGTGGCGAAACCCAATGGGTGACGATTTCTACAATTGTTGGTGTATAAATAATGGAATGACTTGCTGGAGTCTGTGTTTCCTGCGCAGTACAGTCTGAAGGTCATCCAGACCATTGACCCTAGAAAGGGTTAGGGCCAGGGGTTCCTTTATAAAAAGGATATTTAAAAGGGAAGGGACGCCCAGCCTATGGGGGTACAAAGGTGAACTGAAAGGACGTTTTGCGTCTACTTTCATAGTGAGAACCGCCAGCATGTGGAATGACTTGCCGGAGTCTGTGTTCCCTGCGCAGTACAGTCTGAAGGTCTTCCAATGAACAAGTGTGCTCCATCGTAGACCACATCGCTGCTTAACATCAGGCAGGATGGTGGTCAAACATTTGTTCATAGTGACAAAAAAAAAGTTTACATGAATAAAGAGGACAAGCGTTATAGATCCTGATGAACGCAGTATTCTTTATAATCACGTGCCACGTGGCAGATGTCAAAGTCAATTACCATCACTTGTAAGAAAGAACGTGCTGCAGCAGTCAGCTCGGTCGTTCAGCCAGAATTCCACTTGGCTCAAGTAGAAGCCGGTGCACTTAATGCTCGACCCGATCGCCCCTTTCCAATCCTAAATAGATAACGATAACTCATTTCGAATTGAACGAACTTGGAAGATTACTTGAAATGTGCTAGGAGTACTAGACCTCTCAGGATTCGACCCCGTTTCATGCTACATTATTAGGTTTCGTTGGACTATATTACTACATATATTTTTCTCTAGACACATGACGGCGCTGTGGAAATTTAAGACACTGAGTTTTACGAGTACGAAGCTACAGATATCGAGAAAAAAAATTTCATCGCAACGTGTCAATTTGTACATCTGGTTTTTTTCAGTGTTTACTGACATTACATTTTATTATTGAGGGTGTTCAATAACAATTTTGTATAAATACCTATTATGAATATATATACCTATTGATTGGAAACCATTCGCGTATTTACGTCACAAATATTTAACTAAGAAGAAGAAATAAACTACACAACAATAAGTATTATAGGTTAACTGATCCGTCCATGTACATTCTGAAGCTTTTTAATCCCAAAAAGGGTTGTGTTGAAGTAAGCGTATTTAACTCAACGTGACAGGTTGCGCAGCCAAGGCTGTTACAGGCTTCACACCTCTGGGCGTGCATCACCGTAATAAATAAAAGTAAGCTTCGCATTTTACTAGAGTACGAAAAATATTGATTATCAAGGTCGATTTTCCTACAGAGGTTCGAATTTCATTAGGCACAAACTCGCACGATTTCTGTAATTTCTGGAACTGGAGTTTAAAACCTAAAAGTTTCGACGGCTTCGAAGAAAAGGCATAAGTAGGTCATGAACAAGAATGAAATTGTTTGATTGTAGAGACACTGAAAACGAGTTTGATATCGACGTCCCGTTTCCTCGGACGTAAAGTCATTCTGAGACGAAATCGTGCATTTCAGCTTTATTTGACATACAACATACAATATAAACTATTACTAATTAGTAATAACTACTATAAACTATTGTTACACTTTCGTACCTACTATTTCTGACAGGTATTTGTTTTCAAGATGCAAACTTAACTTAGAGCGTCTGTAGTCCAGTTGGTCGGACACTTAACTTGTAACCGGGAGGTCGCGGGTTCGAGTCCGGCTACTGGACGTGTACCAATGGGACTCTTTTTCAGAGCCTATGTACGCAACATGCCAACGCTCGTACGTGAAGGACAACCATCGTGATTGAAAACCCGCAACCATAAGGTGTGTGAACCTATAACGGCAGAATGGGCTCACCCCTGTCCACGTTGGTTAAATACACTGGTTGAAACCGTCGTGGGCATTTGCTTATTAAGCAAGTGCCTCTGCCTACCCCGCTTTGGGATTTAAAAGTCGTGAAGTGTACTTATTTTTTTTTTATTTATGCAAACTTAAATCATTAAAAAGGTACTCTTATAATTTGAGCGCACGGTAATGCGCCAGGCCATGTTCTAGCAACGCAAGTCGAAGCAACACCAGTAAGTATTTTTACACGGTTGTGTTTTACAAATTTAATTTACAGGAGATATAGTTCGGCAATTGTCAACAAACCTTCCAGCCCTATATTATGTATTAATTCCATTTATAGTTTACATGCACTTACAAACATACATACACTTCACGCCTGTCTCCCAGACGGGTTGACAGAAACTACAGATCTCCATTTGTCATGGTCCTGACATACCCCTTTCGCTTCATCAACATTCATACATCTTTTCATACATGACCTTCGGTTTAGAGTACTTTTCACGCCACCTTCCGCCAGGACATCGCCAATCTGGTCGATATATGCCATTCTGGGGCGACCTCTACTCACCCAACCCATTACATCACCCATATAAATCTCTTTCGTTAATCGACTTTCATCCATCCTCTCCAAATGCCCCATATTTATAGTTTACTGCAATATCAAAAGAAGCTTTTATATCCACCATAACATGAATATGGCATTTAGCTTCAGTGCCGCACAGTACCTGAATATGAATAGAAATGTGTCAAAAGTTATACGACAGAGCCCGAAGCCGGCGCAATTCATACATAAGTATAGCAGTCTCTCAACATTGTCTACGAGGAAGAATATTTTCCTCTCATTTGCATCTTCCATTTTATCGGGCGTGACACTCTTTCAACTTAGCGAAGGTGAAATTTTGTTCTTTTACTGTACAAACTACTAGGAGGGAATTACCCCGGGGACTTGAGAATGCCAGCTAACCAGGACAAGTAACTAAGTAATAATATACATTTTAACATTTTGACCGCCGCCGGAAGATTAGTTTTGTTTTCACGATTTTGAATTCTGCTCTGATAATCATAAACTTCAAAATCACTTGTCTAATATGTCTCGTGTTTAATGCATTGGCGGTGAAAAGGTTAAGCACACATTCATTTGTTTATAGAAGAAAAATATCATAATGTCTACGAGAATTGGTAGAAATCATATGACCCAAAAATCACGTTCAATTAGTCAATATGGCTCAGTTTCTCTCACTTTAAAGGTAATACCGAACCGGCAAAGAAATTGAATAATCATTATTTAAAAAGGGAGGTGTGTATGGAATATGTTTGTTTTGTACGAGTTTCGTAACAAAGTGGGAGTTTAACTACACAATCGTCATAAACAATCTAGTACATACATAATTATGTGAAAAGTGATTAGTTCATGCCCATATTATTATTAATTAACAGTTAGATACAGTATAGCATATTTGCCTGTTTACATTGGCTATTGATTACTTTTATTATCATAAGAGTCCAACACAGTAAGTCGCGAGTAAAGTATACAGGCTTTATTTCCCGGAAAATCGAATCGGAATACGTTGGGCCTAGAGATGCATTAGATGCATAACCCTGTTGTTCCCGTATCCTGTGAAGTAGTCCCTTGGTTTAGTCCAAAATAGGGTTAAAATTTTGCCTTGAAATGACAGTAAAATCTTCTTTGTTTTATGTTTTAGGGACTAACTTACTCTACTACTCCTATCCTTGATGAGTAGTTATAGTTATACGGTATTCTATTATTTTAAGGACGCTGTGTAATCTAAATCATAAGGTAAACGACATAATTCATTGTTTAATATGTTTCAGAATTAAACAGAATGCTATCCGCCACAGGCTTCGTCAATATGCTTAAAATACGTGGGTACAAATAAATATCCGCACAAGCTTCGTCAACGCGATATAAATATTTTGTTATAATATTGTCATAAGGTTAAATATTTTGTTAGGAAAATCCTACTTCTAAAACAAAGCCATAATACTCTGCATTCATCGTTATTCCGTTTACAGTTCCCAAGCACTAAATTAATCCACTTCATTATTTTACGAGTCATATATGGGAGTTCCCTAAACCACAAATAACTCCTAGACTTTGCACCGCTCCGAGAAATACACACACTATATAACCACTACAAAGGGTTCAACACTTCTCTAAATGTTTATTAATGAACTATTTTTACATCCTATTTATTTTTATCCTTTATTTCTATTAATTTCAACGCACATGTATGAAATTACGGATTTACATTATTTCATCCATTTGTATTGAATACGTAATGTGAATGCTATTTTGGTACGACATGTAAGCTTTGAATAATTTACCAGAAGATCGATAATCTCTTCTCTTGATAGGTACATAGATGAGTACTTATTTCATTTGAAATAAATGAGAAGAGGAGAACGACCGAGGTCAAGTAAACCTATTAATCTTGGAATTCGAATTACTCAGATCAAACCCCGTGACGCTCTAACCCAGAATAAATGTGAAAATTACGAGAAACGAAGTGTTAGGAAACATGTATAAATTTTGTAGTGCGGCGTAACAGATTCCACCCGGCTCTATGTTTAACCTCTGGTGCAAAAAGAGGGGTGCAAGTAAATAAGTTTGACGGATCTGTCTGTGCATCAGAACTCTCGAATTAATAGAGCTATTACCTGAAAACTGATTTGTTCGATTGATATCGGTTCACCCACTCAAAAGTTAGGGGGTTAAAAGCAGAGATAAAAAATGCTACTTGACTAAATATGTCCAAGTGGGATGTCCAAAAGAAAGGGCACGTATATTTAAAATGTCTTTTAAATTAATATTTGATAATTTGATCAAAAGTTATGGGGGTTAATATTGGTGAAAAAATGGCGAGTTTATCAATTGAAAGGGACGAACGAAAACACGACACGCACATTTCAAATGTTTTTTTATTTGTAATTAAATAGTTATTGTTATGTATGGAAGACATTTCTGTCTTTCACCAGAAATTTTAAATGCGACCCTTTACAATGCGAACATTAAGGCCACCTCCTTATCAGGACAAATACAAAGTAGTGATTTTTAATCAGGTTGACAAAAAAACACAAATACACTGATGTGACCAGAACATTAGAGTCATCAAGAGGTCTTGGTTTCATACATTCAGAATGATAAATCTAATCCTATAATATTTCGATGGGAAAAGGGAAACCGAAAACAAAGTGGGAACCAATACGTCACAACCTAAACTACGGATGCCGTTTGCCGATTTCAGAATGTCAAAGGCAACACTCGCTGTTTCATTATTAATAGCCTAACCATCAACCATAGTGCGTCGTCCATGGTTTCTCCATAAAAGCATTCCTTTAGGACAATCTTTATTGCCAACGTGAGAAGGTTTACAATCGGCTGCTAAAGCAATTTTTCCAGAGAACTTTTTTACAACAGCCGAGGCACGCTGGACGATTTAGCCCTGTCGTTTGTCATTTGAAGAATTGGCGTTATTCCCACGTTATCGAAGAAAATCCTACAATATTGTTCCAAATAAATCATATGTGAGCAAACGATACACAGTAATATATATAAGTGCTTAATGAACGCTCCGTGCCGAATCCAATAGGCGTATGAATGTGATCGAGCAGAAGAAAATAAGCACTTACCTATAATAGCAATAAAAATCGAATCTAATAATAAACGAAAACAAAATCACTGTGGAGCTACACTAAAATTGTTGGCCGAGATTTACAAGAACAAAAAGCATATTACAATTAACAGAATTTTAATTTAAGAGTTACATTATAAGACCGTCTCCGCATGGGTTTGAAAAGCTCATAACTTATCTATTTAGGCCCAGAAAAACTATTGTCATTTAGAACTATCAAAATTGCATATGAGTAATTTTGTTCTAATCAAATCTTAAAACTTTCAGGAATAGGTAGGTACATCCTACCTGTCAACGTGATGACAAAATATACTTCTGTTTTCTTAATTTGAGGATCCACGATATTAGTAATATTCTCTCAAGGCGTACAAGCCAGAAAAGTAAGAACTCCACAATACAACCCCAAAAACAATTACTGAATTGCCGTCGGTTCGTATAAGTAGGTATAAATAAAACGAACGAAAATGTTGTAATTCCACGCTAGCAGCAGCGAGCGGCGCATATTAAAAAAAAACCTGTAGCAATGTGGAATCTCGGGATAAAGCAATTGGAGGAATAATCTAATTCTTTTGTGTACGATTATAATTTTGTTGTGTGTTTTATGATATTTTATTAAAGGTAACGCGAAATTGGATGCTTTATGAGTACCCTGACGTTTTAAGAACAAGATCAAAACAAAGTCAAGACCTACTACTGGGTATTAAAAAAATGGAGACATTCATTGATTTTAATCCTAAAGAACATAACCAAACCATCGCCGTTATACGCGGTAAACAAGTTTCCTCACGATGTTTTTCATCTATTATTATATTTAGCATAAGGATGCATGGTCTGAAAGAGAAACACATGCCTAATTCGAGAACACTATACCATATAATTTCCGACACACCATTGCAATGTGTAGATTGGTCTTTCGGTCGGTTATTTTCCGTTAGATGGTGATGATTTCCCTTAAATGTTAGTTTCCTTTACAGGGTTATTATTAGATCCCATTTCCTTGATTAGAATTTACTTAAGAGGCCGATCAAAATCATTCACCAGCTTTTTTTAGTGACCATTCTTAAGCAGTTGTTTTATAACATAGAGAGGTCTGAATAAGATGGGTATGTGTTGGTTGCAGAGTGTCATAACTGCAAAGTAGCGAAGGAAATTGTCTCCGTTCGGTCTGTTTGTGTAAGGTTGTCACAACGAGTTTGCGCGTTCAGACTTACCATTTTATAATATTGGAATATCTTCAGGAATAATGCCGTACAGTCGAATACTGTGTGAATACTAATGTAATTCAATATGTATTTAAACCTTAATTACTTAGCTTTAATTTTTTTTTTTTTGTTTATCTTTCTTCATTGTCACGTTTTTATTGTTACATCTTAGGCACGCCCAACTGTCTTTCTCCAATACTAGCTGTACCACGCAGTGTTACTTGCATCCTCCCGTTCCCGTTGGGATTTCGGGACAAAAAGTAGCCTATGTTCATTTGGCAAAACGTAGCTTTCTTTTAGTGTAAGAATCATCAAAATCCGTTCAGTAGTTTCGGAGCCTATTACATACAAACAAATCTTTTCTCTTTATAATATTAGTATAGATTGGTGGTTAACTGGTAGAAAATGTCCACAGAAAGTGTCATCAAAGTAAACTTTATTGGACATATCGTAGCTTTTGTAAATCAAGTGATCTTTTTTTTATTTTCTTCGGACTTTATAGGCCCAATGGGTGAGTAGATATGTCGACCACATCGGTGACGTCTTAAACAAAATACGAGTACAAAGTGCTCAAAACCGATGTACCGGTATGAAAATATTATGTTAATGTAAATGAGATAAGTGAACTGCCCCTCTAGAAAGTGTGAAGCTATGAACAATATTACTTTGCATTAAAAGCAAGGTTTCTTAAGATTACCAAACAAACGTAAATAGATCATCATCAGCCCATACTTGGCATAGGCCTCTCCAATTGCACGCCACTGTGATCTGTTTTCGGCTTCTCGCATCCAGCTTCTGCCAGCCATCTTGCGCATATGATCAGTCCTTACCTGAGGGCGTCCTACACTCCGTTTGCCGAGATGCGGTCTCCACTCGAGAACTCGTTTGCCCCAACGGTCATCGGTTCTACGGCTAATATGGCCGGCCCACTGCCATTTCAGCTTGATAAACCAATGAGCTATGTCGATGACTTTGGTTCTCTGTCGGATCACTTAATTTCTGATTCGATCCTTCAGAGAAACGCCGAGCATGGGCCTTTCCATAGCACGCTGTTCGACTCTTGTGGGCCAGCCGTGATGTCAGTATCCACGTCTCAGCTCCGTATGTCATTACAGGTAGGACACACTGATTGAAGACTTTTTTCTTCAGGCACTGTGGGATCGCTGATGCTAAGACTCAACGTAAATTCCCAAATGCTGCCCAACCCAGCTGAATTCTTCTGTTTACCTCGCCCTCGAAGTTGTTTCTACCCAACTACAGTATCTGCCCAAGGTACACATGTTGTTAAACAACTTCGAGAACGGTACCGTGTATTAAAATCGGTTCCGGTAGAACATTTTCATTGAACATGACCTTGATTTATCCAAGTTCATCCGTAGGCTGATCTGTAGAGAAGAATCAGGTAGGTCATCCAACATCCGTTGAAGGTCCTCCAGCGTTTCTGTCATGATGACGATGTCATCTGCAAATCCCAAGTGAGAGATATGTTCGCCATTGATGTTGATGCCACGTCCTTTACAATGCAGCGTCTTGAACATATCCTCCATTGCATTTGTGAACAATTTTGAGGATATAACATCCCTATCCGCACTCCTCAATGCAATGGTATGGGACTGGTCTGCTGATTTTATACTTGGACGGACATGGTGGCAGCCTCGTAGAGGCATCTTATCATCGTAAATATATCAATTCATAATAATAATACTGCCCTTATGATCTCCCATGTTGTGAGATCGACTGGTAGAGAATACTTTAGTCTTAATGAATGGACCATTGTACTTTTAGTGCAACAAAATATTAAATAAATGAATAAAATCAAAACTTACGTTAATAACAAGTGCCCACTAATACTGTTAAGAACTGGCTGAACTACACTCATAAACTTAAAAATTTTCATACAACGATTGACGTGATACAAAACAAAATTCCTTGACTGTACATCAGAAGTAAAGGCGCATCACAAACTAGAAAATGAAAGAAGCCGCAGCGCTTATCTCAGAACGCAAGAGTAAAGTTTACATAACGACACATACACACTGCATACATATATGTAAGTATGTAGTTTTTCCTCACGGCACATTACCATGCGGCGGCAGCTCGCAGCTTTACTCATATATCTCGAAGAATGTTTCATTACGAGCTGGAACTTTGCCTGAGCGTGCTAGGTGTAAAAAATTGCTCAAGTGTTATGCCTTTTTATTACGCGATTATTTTTCATCGGAAGCCTTTTTGCCGCTTCTGACTTCTTTCCAAGTGTTCTGCGATGTACTTACTGTACTTACCGCGTTTTTTATGCGCCGTTGTATATGTAAATTTAGAAATAATACTTGGAGAAAGTTTTCTTTCTGTGCTTCTTTATTCTTTTTAACATGTATTTTATACTTTACTTTATACATATAATGAACAAAAACTTATTTATGATTAGGTAGTCTCGTATAAAATATCTTATTTCCCTATTTTTATGTATCGATTGATCGAAGAATCGTCCCAATTTTATAAAAATATCCGTTCTTCGGGGGGAACTACCGTGCCCCCTTCAAGGACTGATATTTTTATATTTGCTATCCTCTTCTTCTCCTGTGCCGCTGACGCATGTCGCAGATTTTACAGGTAATAGAATCGAAATAACAACGAAAACACGGCACTCTACAGATGACAAACAGGGATTATAAAATGCATCGAAGGCGTGTGTGACTTGACGAGTTACTTAACCCTTTCGAGGACATATCCCGTCCCTCGTGATAATGATAACCATAAAACTTCTATTGTGTTTACTCGAGTTACACCGTATCTGAAAGAGTTAACTCTTCTCTAATTAAGCATTAGTGTGTTTTCAATTGTATTCACCCGTACTATACAACCCTTATTTATAAGTTAGGGAGGTATTTGAGGAACAGAAATAACTAGATGTTGACGGCCGAAAAGATCCTAAATGTAATTTACTACCCCCAATAAAAGCCCACACACGCGACAGTCACACTCTAATCATCGTTAAAAAAAAACATTTTTGTCAGTGTAGTGCCGATAGAATAACGAGCTCCCGCTGGAAATTGTTCAAAGGCTTTTTTCGTCCGGATTTCCGCTACCTGGATGCCGGGGATCGCCGTCCGTTTCCGGTGATGTGACGTCACTTCGCCTTGCGGAAGTCGAATCGCAACTTCTAGCGAGATTAAAATGTTGAAACAATTTATGTATAGGCTTGGAATTGTTCGTGTTTTTAAAATGTTTGTATTGCACAAATTAGAGTTTCTAATCAAGTACTTATTTATAAGGCGTGCTATTTGCATTTAGTAAATAACACAGCATTTAAAATACAGTGGCATTTAAATTTAAGTGAAATAACATGTTAGTACCTACATATCCTTAATTTAGTTTATTAGACAAGACACTAAAGAACCCAGGCAAATGAGATCCAATTCAAACACTGTGCTATATGCCTTGCATAGCTATACCTAAATTGAGGGGGAAATAATATCATAAAATATCGGAGTTTGCAAAAAAAAAACATAACTTGAAATACAGAAATTGCTAATATTTTTGGGCCGACCAACAAACCGACATTGTTAAATGTACATTCCTTCACATACACACGATCCTTACCTTGAATAATCCGGATTGACAGAGTAAATTGTATAGATTAGTTCTTTCCAGAAACCCACCCACGTCCCTTTAGATATTTCAAGGCTGTGGCGGACAAGTAGACAACGGTCCTTTTTGTAAGTCCTTTTACGTACTTTTATGTCTATTTTTAAATGTTTTGACCTTCTTTTTTACAAACATTTCAATGTTGTGATTGCTAAAACGTTCGAATGTTTTGATTTTTTTTATATTTTCAAGTACAAAACGTCGAGTTTTAATTAGTCCAATCATTGAGGGGATTCAAGTACGGACTAAAAGCCGGACGGCGATCGTCATTGCCTTGAATTTTTGTCAATACTTACTGACGAATAAAAAAATCGTGGTCATAAATATATTGATATGATTCCTATTATTTTCAGATTTTGCATAAAAAAGGAGGTATTTTGTTTTCATTTCAGTAAAACGATATCGTATAAGTACGTATATACAGGCCTTATTCGTATTGTATTTTATGTCAAGGAAACAGAATTACTACTGTCGGAAGGTGACGTCAAAAGTACTTGAAACCGGCGAGCGTGTATGGTATAAGATGTATAAATGTGGATGGGACGAACGGGAAAAGCGAGTACCGTGACAAATGGAGACCTGAGTGGAAGTCTCTGTCTATACGTCTGGGAGAAGTGTGAAGTGTCTCCATCATTTTGTGATTGTATTTTTAAGAGACAATGTCCTACTTACTAAATATTACACAAGTTATCTTTTAAGTTGTAGTCTACTGTTTCTGTTGTAACTACATTTCAGCCGGTATCAAAGCTCGAAACGAGATTTCAGCGTATTTCCTGCAATAAGCTGATCGAGTCTCTACAGAGTTGTTGAAATTTTCCTAATTATGGATTAGTCAGCCGATCATCGCAGAGATAATATTATTATAACCAACTGATTCATTTCTTGTGGAACCATAGCGTGGTAGACCGAATATTCTTGGCCGACTGTACACAGCGGATCACAAGAGGACAAAGAATTCGCATGCAGGAACCGTAAAGCAAAAATTAATGTCACTTAAAAAGCCTTGGAGTAAAAAAAACATTCACGGCCTAAGGAGTATCATGTTGGGAAAACTTGTCTAAGGACCGTGGACAGAAATAGGGAAATAAAAAAAACCTTTTTATTTTTCCTCGCCCATTCACTTCCAAGTTTTAAATAAATAAGTGTCAGTATTAAAAACAGTTAAGTGGGCCCCTATTTCGGGAAAAAACAGGAAGTTTAAAAACCTATATTGTACTTTCGAGGTACTTAAAAAGGTATTTCGATTGCAAGGACGGTTGTTGTGATGTTTCGTAACTAAGGAGCTGTGTGTCAGAGAAAGTTATGACATTTTCTTTTCCCTAAATCCATTTTGTTGATACTTTAGTATACGTCTTACTTACTTTTGCAATATAAGGAAAATAATACCTACAACGAGCACAAAAAACATAATTTGCAACGTATAAAAATAGGTATATTGTTATTTAGAACGTAATATCTTTCAAACGAAAAATGGATGATATATAGCAATAAATGTTCTCAATGTGTCACATCAACATGTCTCTAGTGAATTAGGTAGAACCTTTAAAGACGCAGAGTCTAGTCTTTTCGAATAATGTTGAAGAAATTATAAATTATGTCATACTTACTACTAACTATAATGTCATATCATACTTTTATAATAGTATGCTTTTTTACGCTTTTACTGGCTTAAAAGCGTCTACTTAATGGTTTTTTGACGAAGCTAGGTGTGGAGATAGATAAAAACCTAGAATAGGACATAGGTTATATTTTAGTATATAAAACCGACGAAAACTGGATACACAGCGGCACAGCTAGGTAAATCATATTTCACGTCCCTTAACAGCACGAGTTCGAACTCAACCGTCAAATAATACTGATTACTCCCGAAGCGTGACTGTACAAGTGAGCTGATACAATCATTAATAAAGGAAAGCGAATCCCAGCCAGGCGCCCTTCAAGATAAGAAGTCATTTGGATCTCAACCAACAATACAATGATTTAGCGATTCATTACGTAGTTCATAGGATTGTTAATAGACAACGTTGTTGTTCAGTTGAGAGAAAAACTTCAATGTATTTTTTTAGCATAGTCAGGACTAGATTTTCGTTGAAGCTGTTTAGTACGGAGATCTGATTGGACAAAAGTGTAACGGTTGAGGTGTCAGTAGTCGCAGTCGCGGGTAACAAACGAGGAACGTCAGTCTCATGCTTCTGGGAAAAGAATGAGATGTGTCAGAACGATCATTCGTAAAAAAAACGCATTACAGTGGTGAGGTAGAATCTGAAATAATTTGCTCTACTTTTATTATAACCCAAACTTATTTACAAAACGGTGGCAAAACTTTATGTAACAGCAGCAGTGTTAGACTGAATTCTTTACCGTATAAGATGTTACCCTCAGACCAAAAACAACCAGACTTGCGATCCAAAACTAACGTTTGGAATAAAATGAGACAACAATATGGACGACATGCAAGAGCGAATGAGTAAGAGAAAATATCTTCTGTAGCAGGGTATTTCGGATCCAAACTCTCAAATTGGTAGTAAAAGTGACAGTTTGGATCCAATAGTACATCGAATCTCATACATTTTTGTGGGAACGAGACAGGCTAAAGGTGGTACCCGGCATGCAAGTCTAGTTGTGTTTGGTCTAAGATGTTTTCACAACAATTTGTTTTCTGTGAATAAAATACCAACATGACACCCACATTTCGTGACGTCTGTAAGGACGATGTACCCACCTGTCACGTTGGATTAAAGACGCTTGAAGAGCCGTAGGTATTTCCTTTATAAATCCCTCCGCCTACCTCACTCTAGGATTAAAGTTCTAAAATACAATGAAAGTTATTTTCATCGTGTTTCTAAATATTATATCTGTTATCCCTCGGGCTCGACAGAGCTTAGAGATTTATAACTTTCCACTTATCGCCAGGATGTACCTAATTTAATGGTGATGAGCACGAGCGTCGTTATAAGATTCACACACAATAAGGTATGTGGCTATGTCCAACAGTGGACAAGTATGGACTGATGATGATGATGAAGGTATGTGGTTTATTTTGCACGAGGATAATAATGACGACGATCCTATAATTAGTGGATGAACATTGCGTAGTGTTTACTAACTAAACTAACTAAACTTACACAGGTTCCGAGAAGCTAGTACCTAATTGTGATTGTTTTTTAATTATTCACAAACCCAGTCTTGTTTACTTAAGGCTTGTCAAGTCTTTCCAAACATAGCTTTGTGACATTGTTTTATCAATTGTGATCTCAATAAGTATTTCGCGGAACAATTATTTGTCTATCCTTATTTTTACTTACGAAATGATGTTGCCAGTCATCTATTAATAGTCAATAACATTTTCCCAATAGAGAAGAACTTTCGCTACTATTTTCGCTAGTTTCGCATGTACCAAAAATACATTTCTTACTATTAGTTCAGTCTATAAAGTGAACATGCATGCCTCATTTTGATTGATTCATAAAACAGATCACAGTGGCGTGCAATTGGAGAGGCGTATGTCCAGCAGTGGACAGGTATGGGCTGATGATGATATGAATCAAGCAAAGAGTAGGAAGCGCCATCTGCATTCAGCTTCACTTTTTCTTCCCTATAGGCACACAGGCAGTTGCCACTCTATCGGGTCAGGTCGTGGGCCACGTCCTAACAGTGGCCTGGCCGGCGTTGACCGCCCCAGATTAATGGCTCGGCCCCACGTCAGCTCTGCGCTTCATAAACTGTGCTGAAATGTACCCATCTTGTTCTCAAGCAGAGTAAACGCCGCGCCGCGTGCGGAGCGAACCGAGAAAAACCTTTGACGAATTTTTAATTTAAGAATACTGAGGGAAATTCTATGTGACAGAAGCCAATGTGGGTAGAACGACTCGATCATGTGGTGAGTACATGCTGTTCAAGTCGTTTGCATACATATTATGTACAATCAAATTATATACCTACATAAATTATTTAAACGCCATGTACAAGCAATGCAGAGATTTTTTAAAATTAAATAATGACTTTTATTAACCTTATTGTCCGATCGTAGACTTTGAATTTACGATAATCGTCATTATTACTCTCGTAGTTGCGTCGCTATGCATCGCATTTACTTACGACCACAACAATAAAAAACCTGGCAATGCACATCGTTTTAAACTGCGATGCGACGATTCGGCCTCCAAGAATGGGAAAAAATCCCCTTAAATAAGATGTCAATATTGGAAATTTGTCACGACGATCACGGTTTGGAGAGTTCGTGTTCTTTTTCCACTCTGATCAACTTCAGATTGGAGCTCAGTATGTGATTTCCTTTTGGACTAACTATTTAAATGAATCAGAAGAATGAATTACAAGAAAATAAGTTTTTATTTTAAAAAGTAAAAAAGATTTACAACAACTGCTCAGCTCAGTCAATTGAGGATATTTGTTGCAAAATTGAGTCTCAAGATTTGAACTGAACAAACATTACAAGTTAAAGAATAGCTTAGCTTTCAACAATATATATTTGCAATTCCCAACGGAATAACTACAGACACTATAAATGAGATACTTATCTACTAGAGTAGGGGTATTTATTTGGCTTCTATTTTCTTTAATTAATCAATTTTGTCAGTCGTCAGTTTCGAAATACCATAAAGAATTGTTCCAAGGAAAGTTAGGGAAAAATAGTTGATCGGATTATTTCCTAACCAACTAAATACTTGAACCCTTGGGAACAAATAAGCTGATCAATTTCCAGTTGTGTTGTGTGGATAAAACATGAATGTCACCGTATACAGTGTTGTATGTCTCTTCACAACGTGTGTCGGCAGAAGTAAGTAATTTAATAGTTACAGATACGTTTCCCGGTCCATTTCAACTACCAGTCTTTCTGTGCCCAAAGCAATGAACATATTTCGTCTGCAAATGGTACCAGAAAAGTAAGGTTACAAATATACATAATATTTAAATATAACGAAACAGCACAATATTTATTACAATTTTTCGTTTCTTTGCCACGAACGATCGGAAATATCGATAAAATTCGGGTTGCAACCCGATACGACATACAATGGAATAAAATCGTACAACCTTCGTTAAATCATGAAACCAGCGTTATTTAAGCTCTTCACCAAAGAAAATTTATTCTTAAAGCTGGTTCATATAAGATTCTAAATGAACTGACAACCTGTATTGTCCACGATTGAAACCGTGACCTATGTTATTTTACAACTATTAACACTCAAATATTAGGAAGTTATAATAAGAATGGAATGAGTGAGGTGAAAAAATAAAAAAGAACATTATTTTCCATTTTACCCATGTATTACCAATACAGTATGTACCCACACATAATGTAAGTCAATTCTTAAATTATCGTCGACCAGTACGTCATAGTATTTTTATTATTTTTTGATTTGGCAATTAATTAATAGGATAGAGAGCCCAATTTATTTTATCACAACGTTATTGTTTCCTAAGTAAACATTCTTAAAGTGTGAGTTTTAACGAAATTCTACTAATGGCCCTGTAAGATTCGTTTAGCAGTAATTTAAAAAGCCCTCAGTCCAGATGCATACGCTACATATTATGTATATATGCGTGGAATGGAAAATAATAGCAACATTAAAATGTTTGTTCCCCTTCACGCACCGTATCTGTTTACATTTCAAGCAGTTATATACGAGTAAAAGATATTACCTTCCTGTTTTTTTTTCTTTTCTTGAAGCTTGGTTATGGAAAAGTAAAAAATCCCATCACTTGGACACTAGTGTCCTACGAGGTTCATTCTTTTTTTAGGGTACTGGTCAGCAAACTGCTATGATACACGGACATGCTCTTAAGGTTGTACCGAATAACTTCATCTACAATAACATCATATATCTCTACTTTTTCCTACACATAATAAGCTCTTGTAATTTCTATATTGTTCATTATGTGGGTTTACGCCAGGAAGAGTGTTTGCTGAAGACAGGAAGGCGTGGCGCGATCTTGTCAAGGTCCTCTGCATCTCTGGGACGCCTCTTAGAATCGAAACAAATTACTTCATTACACGCATGCATAGCAGAGGGGTTGCAAAGTTGAATTTACTTATAGGCAGACTTTTTTTTAGACTACTACTACTATAAATATAAAAAAATAAACTTTACGTCTGGAGTAGGCAGAGGCACGGACTAAGCAAATGCCCACGGTTCAACAACGGTATTAATCCCAACGCACGTTATAGAGTTCACAGATCTTGTTATGCGAAACCCGCATCACGATATAAAATAATATCAAAATTAAAAAAAGAAATGACTAACTATTTACATAGTGACAGTAGTCGACGAGTAGAGACAGGTGCCATAAGCATTCAGCCCATCGATCAATAATCCAAATATTTTACTACATACCTACTTACTTACATTTTAGGAAAATGTATCTGTGGCTAGCTTACTTCACGAGCACTCCATAAACAAAGTCAATATCGCCTCAGGGCAGCCGTAAAGTTAGAGTGCACGCTTCTCTCAGTATCCCAGATCTATTGGAAAAATGCTGAAACTAAGTGCGGTTTCTGATACAAATATTCAATGTAAATTTTAAAATACTCGGCACGAACTTTTGACAATGCCTTCGTAAAATTACTTTGTAATTAAGTATTTGGAGAGAGATATTAAAGAATAATGTATTTAAGCCTTTACTAAAAAGACATCATGAGATATACCTAATACCAGATCATCTGATATACCTAAAAAATAGGTATTTATTATTTGTGAATACAAATCAAAAATTTATTATGCATTACTAGCTGTACCTTTTTGTTCGTTTCCATGGGAATTTCGGTATAAAATATAGCCTTTGTTACTTAGGGGTAATGTAGCATTCTAATGGTGAAGGAATTATCGAAATCCGTCGAGTACTTTTTGAGTTTATTCATTACAAACATCATAAATACATTGATTCACTTTCAGTATGAACAAATTGAGTATTGAAAACATAATATATTTACTCTTCAGGTAGGTAGAGTTTCTACTCTGTGTATACTTTTTTTATAGTAAGAGTTTTTTTTTAATTCGATACAGTTATTGAATTCGGCTTCGGAGTATACGTAGTTTACAGGTACCATTAAAACAGTTTGGTAGTAAGTAGTATAGGACTAGTGATAAAGGAAAAGCGGCCAAGTGCCAAGTTTGAACAGTATAGTTCTTTTAGTATCGTAAAAAGTGGCTGTGACACATTGACAGACAGACAAACAAAGAGACATAACGAATCTATAATACCTCTATAATAATAATATTTTACAGCAACACACTTTTTTGCCATTTGGCTACGGAATCCTACAAATCATTATGGTAAGGGCAAATATGAGTGATTATGATACAGTGCGATTATTCCGTGTTCTGTTTCCCAAAATAATACGTAACGCCTGAGGTGAATTCCGGGAAACGCATGACTGAGAATTTAACCTAAACTAGGTGAAACCTTTGGGTAGTCTGGGAATTCATATAGCAATACTTGGCGGTGAGTTTGCCTGTAAGCCTGCTATTACGTTCGTTACAAATGAATAGTGAAACTAAACGTTTAGAAAAATAAGCTTTGTGAAATTATGTGCTACGTTTTGCAATTGCATCTTCCTTTAAATTCAGAAGCAGTTAAATGATGCGACTAATCATATAATACAATACAAAAAAAAATGTACATTGCACAGTGTACCTGACTTCCATTGTTAAGTTGAAAACCTGTATTGTAAATTTGGACATACACTAAACAAAATAGGATGGTGGTCAGACGCTTGTTCATTGTGTTTAAAAATATGGTAAAATAACTTTAAAATAAAGAACCGACTTTAACCAGTGAGTTTTGACAAAATTGAGGATTTCTAATGGAAGCCATTATTGTAACTGGGCCGAATTTAAATGTGTCCAAAGGTGGCGCCAGCTTCTAAATAAAAAAACAATCATCCAATTCGGTTCAAACTCTGACTCACTTATAATGGGACCAACCATCAACCTTCTTTCCAACAAAAAAAAAACAAAATAGGTTCATAAACAACGAAGCTATCGGCGAATAAATATAAAAAAGCATTTTGATATACAGTCGAATTGAAAAAGACTCCTTTTTTGTAGACGCTTCAAAAACTAAAATATCCACTTTCGCAGAAAGAAAAAACTAAATCTCCGATCACTTTGCACTACTCTAAGGATACAAAATGACAACGACATTTACTTACGTCTGGCAACAAATAACGATTTGTTTCCGCAACCATACTCAGTGGCGCCTCAAAAAAAAACTTCACTGGCTTTAATAAGTCAAATATTTGTTTCCTTAAAAGGCAGATGTTAAGGAAACTGATGTGTACGAAGCAGCAGTAATTCTGAAATCGCATTATAAATACCTTGAGATTTCAAAAGAAAATATATCGTATGAGAATCACAATGTAATTTTCTGTATTATGAGCTCAGCGGCTCAAACTTGACGTCATGTCAGTCAAACTAAATCGATATACGTTCCCGAGAACGAGAGGAATGTTTGAGGAACGCTTTCCTCGAAAAAAATATTGACTTATCTCTGTATTTGGAACGGGACGGCATTCCTTTGTCTTAGAAGCGTGAGTTACAAAAAGCAAGACAAACAAAATTAAGATTAATAAAAAAATATTCATTTTTTTGATTTCACTAATTCTTTCTTTTTTATGCTTATTAATGACAACAGAAGGTTCTTATGAGAAAAATACATCCACTGCTGGACACATGCCACCCTTGAGGTTATACTAATTTCATATTAATGGTTAAGACAGGGAAACGTCTGTCGCGCCTCCTAGTTTTAAATAAATCTAAACAAGACAAATAAAATTCTTGTTCATGCCTAGTTTTCAATCCGCGCGTTACCTAGAGACCCGCGTAAAGCGGCAACCCACCTAATAAAATAAACATCACGAGTGCCTTGTGCATTTCCTTTGTGGTTTTCCGCTTTCAAGATGCTTACATTATTAAATTGGAGCAATTCCCCATAACCAGACCTTTCGTGAAACGAAATCAGACACGTTTCGCGGAACTCCATGTGATTGATCAGTTTTGAATTAATCCAGCGGGATTCGTTTCCTCGTAAAATGTGTACAGTGTATTTTTCTCGGTAACTTTTATCGTGCGAGTCGATGCGGAGTAAGTTGCAATCTTGTCAACGGCAACAGTTCCTGTACATACGAGTGTTACTCGACATGTCCTACTTTTACAGAGTGGTAAAGTAGAATTGAGAACGAAGAGCGCCTTTTGATTCTGAAATGAGACCAAGACGTAGTTAACGTCGTTTGGTGTAAAGTCAATTCGACTCATAGTACGTGGACGGTTCTTGGAGCTGCGTTATTATGATACTAAGTCGTATGTTGGTGGAGTAAAGGTGATTTTTGTTGCCACCTAAATTGTCGTTGTCGGCGATATTCTGGATGGTACTGGAAGTCGTCAAAGCACGTGTCAGCGGCGAACGGCGGGTCTGAGTGGGTGCATCCTGCAATCAACCCGCCACCCGACTTGATGTCATGATGCGTGACCTATCTCACAATTCTGACCACGGTTGAGACACTTGACGACAGAGACACGCGTAACCCCTCTCATACGTGCTTAGACGTCTCTTATAAAAAGGTACTCTTATTAGAGTACACGGATTCAATGATGTTGTAACTATTACCTGCTCTTCTAATAACCTACCTACTTTTAGTTACTGAACATTTTATGTTTGAAATGTAATAACACTTTTTACGAATTACTACCAAAGAATGCCAAGTTTGAAATAATACCGAGAATACTAATAAAATACTGTTATTGCTTCTACAGCGTAAAAATTGTACAAAGAAAAATAAACATTTGCTGCACGGCTTTTTCCGAGGACAAACTAAAGTCAAGAGATATGAAAGCATATATTGCTATAACGTGAAACGAGTGCCCACTTACGACATACGTCGCAATGTATTAATAAGTGGAATTGCGGTCTTTCGCCAAAATTCGCCGGAGACAACGCTAACTTTAAATTAAAGTACATACACGGCGGGATATCAAATAAATAGGTATACTTGAAGAAAGTAACTGGCTCAAAACGGGAAACTGTGGACTTGCGGCTAACACCAGAGCATGCACACAAACTTCTAGAGCATGTTTAGTGAATCGGTATACTAAGTACGGGAACTTTGCTACTCTATTCGGCTTCCAATGCTTGACGACATTGTGAATGAGCTGACCATAAAGTGAGCTCTACCATACCACCTTACGTTGAACTAAAAGATATAGTTTATTACAATGCACCTAAAGCTCAAGTTAAAAGTAGCTTGTTCTGCTGCATTTGTCTAGACTGGTCAAGAAACCGCAGCGGGTGCTCCCGGAGATCTCTGTACTTTATTCGTTGACTGAAAACCGGAATGTCCTCAAATGTAACTTGAACAGCAGTCTAGCGAAATAAGTCCGTACCAAATAACCACGGCAACTTCAAAATCAATTCACGGTCCACTTTTGCTGGATTTTTCGCATACATGGCGACGCATTTACATGCGAAATCCCCGCTACTTTCTAGTAACACAATTTTTTTGTAAGTTTAGCCGATGTTATTGAAAAACGTATATTTCTATGCTACGTTGCAGTTCTGTGGTAAACTTTGCAGAAAATATTTTTGATAAGAAATAAAGGTGAACTAAAGGGAACTACTAAAGAAAAAACTGAAGGGACCGATTGTTGGCTATCTATTGTCTGTCTGCCCCACAAGGAGACTAGATGTAAAGCTATGTATGGACAAGCTGCCTATCTGAATGTAAACTAAGTAATGTTCATCACCACATACAAAATTGAGTGATCTGTCTGCTCTGGGAGACAGGCGTGAGGTGTATGTATGTATGCACGAAATTGAGTTTAATTTGGTACATTTTGTATTATTTTCTGTCATTATTATTTTATGGAATATAATAAGTTGAGCGCCTAAAAATACTAAGTTGAGCAGCAAAATTACTAATTGAGCAGAAAAATTTTTGATTATGTATTTATTAGCTGACCAAATCAGTAATTTTGTCGCTAAGTCAGTATTTTGGTTAGGTTAGGTTAGACTTTTTTGATGCACGTTTAAAT
>SJJU01072685.1:0-24693 GCA_012932125.1 Conopomorpha cramerella | reverse complement strand
TTTTGTGAATCAAATAAACTCGTTGTAGAGGTATCTACACTGCGTGAGACACACGATTCCGAGCAATGATATTAGAAACGTTGCTGGGTTCGTCAAAGTTAACAACTATTACAATGGCTACAATGCGGGGATTAAAAAGAAATATATAGTCTCCATAAAAAATAGACCATTTTCTGTCTCGGAAAATGACATTTGGTATGGGCACGAATTTTTTTTCGTTTACATGCATTGCACAGCGAACAACTTTTGAACAACTTGTGAACAACTTTTACTAACGTTGTTCATGCTCCCAACAAGGTTTTTAAGACCATTGCTCAGGGTCTTTTTACGTACTTCAAAATCGAAATGAAAATGTCTATTCTATTTTTATTACTTGTTCTAAGATGAACGGTGTATCAATTTGTGATTTAACGCGCGGCGAGGGCTATTACAAAGAGAGGAAATGGGCTGTGAAAAATGTTACGTGCCAGAAAACGCTCGCTACTCCTCCCAAATGTGTTTTGTTATATTACATACTAGCGGACGCTCCGTGATTTCATTCGCGCAATTTCAGTATTAAATTCTATTTAAAATACCAAGTTTTAGAAACATAACTTTAACGTTTTTATCGTATTATCGTCTATTCCCCTTTTCACCTCATTAGGATAATATACATTTTGAAAAAGACCTTTCTTATCTCACGTAAACATCATCAAAATACACCTGTGCAAGCTCAGCTCTCTAGATTCTTGGGCTTGGGCTGGACAGTCAGGTGTATCAGTCATGACTTTGAGTTTAATATATATAGATTATGTAGGTACTATATACATTTGTTTGCTAAAAAAATGTATACACTTCACGCCTTTTAATCATAAAGGCACTTGCTAAGCAAATGCCTACGGTTCTCCAAGCGTATTAACCCATCGTAATAGGACTCGTCGTCATCGCCGTTATAGGGTCACACACCCTTTGGTATGCGGATTTCATCAAAATGGTTCCCTAAACTGTATGGGCGGTGCAAGGTGTACGTAGGCTCTAAAAGAGTCCCTTTGGTACAGTAGGTTTCGAGCCTCCGACCTCCCGGTTGCAAGTCAAGTACTCCATTTGTCACTCTTTATTTATCTACTACGTCAATGAAAATGTATATAAAAGTCTAGGTATGTATTTGGATAGCTGTTGGACGAATAGTACAACAATTTTTTTTTTGCAAGCCGACGAAAACCAGAATGTTTTCAAGTCGACGCATATACTTTATTATATGCGACTACGCATAATTGTTACATTCCGATTTCGATAATTCTTTATTTATTGGAAAGGTATACCATCTCAAAGTGGTCCCTGTAAATTAAAAAAAAAATTGCTTTCCACACGGTTTAATTTTATTGTTTAAAAGTTTTCCTTATCGTGTTTATGTTGTGTTATTGCTACTACGTAGCACTATTGATAAAGATAATTTGTATAGCGTCGTGCGTTGAAAAGAGACAGGCGCAAGTAGACGCGCATATCACCAAAGGATGGACATTGTCTTTTTGCCTATATGCTGTGCACGCCACTGCTACTACCCCACTTTGGGATTAAAAGGCGTGAAGTGTTTTTTTTTAATGCCAACAAGCTATTATGTAGGTGAGTTTATATTAGGTATACGTGTATGTATCAGCTCGATAGGTGCATAAAAATACATTGTTATCGGAACAGAACAAACACAATATATCTTTCAACCGTAAAATTTTACTGCCACGGTTTGAGTACAAATACAACCCGGGACAGGTGGAACTAAACAAAAGCTTATAAAAAAATCTAGCTTTTTGTAAAATGCAAACTTTCGGATGGAGTATTCGTATCGTTTCTCTCTTCGTATTAAGGATTTTTTTAAAAAAGAAATACCGGTGTGATTTAGAAGAAGAAAAAACAATTGTATTGAAAACTTCGTTTTTTGATATCCGTTAAGGAGTAAGCTAACAGTGTCCGTACTTTACTGTAAACGCTTAAATTTGTTTTAAAAAGTATAATAAGTTTTAAATCAATACATAATACAAAATAACAAAGTCGCTTCCCGCTGTCGGTCCCTATGTACGAGTATGTTTAGATCTTTAAAACTACGCTATGGATTTTGATGCGGTTGTCTTTAATAGACAGAGTGATTCTTGTGGAAGGTTTAATAAGTAGGTATAATAGGTACAATTATAATAATAATAATAGTATAGATAAATAAATAAAATATTGTACAACTAAGATAAAGTTAGGTCTAAAGCACTTGTGTTATGGCATTCGGACAACGAAGTATACTTACCGAAAATATATTTTTTCTTGTTTAAATATATAAAAATAATATTTATATAATACATATATACACCCAGAGACATCCAATAAGTACGTAAAAGCTTACCACCCAAGTACATATTGGCGGTGGGAATCGAACCCACGACCTTACGGAAAAGAGGCTGACGAGTACACCAACTGGCCCGGCAGGGACACTATTAGTAATGTATATTTGCAAAGCAACATTTGCCGGATCAGCTAGTAACCAATAAATTACTGTCTCATTGATCGTAAAAGTAAAGTAAGTGTATGTACAGTATAATCTAAACATGAATATAAAACGACTTCCTGTATTAACGGTTACATACCTTAAACTTCGTTGTTGCGCTTAATCTAACAAAAAGCCTCAATTTCCCACCACTTCGACTTTTTCCCTCTTAAAATAAAAACCATATTAGTGACGTCACCTAATGGCCAGCTAGATGGTCCGCACTGGGGCGGCCATTTTGACGTCGCCAATGTTTTGTGAGCTGTGTTTTGATACAATGTTGTAGGAGTTCGGAGGTCAGGATGTCCTGCCAGGATAGGCTGGGCGGTAGATAGTAGGTGTATGAATGTTGCATGAGGTGGCCAGCTCATTGGTCGTGGCCCTGTTAGCATAATGCCGTTGAATTTCGGATGGGTCGCGCCATTTCTGAGAAAATTTTCTTTTGCTTTCAGTGGAAAATTGTAGGTGTTTTTTTTTCTTGTTTTTGTTTGTTATAAGTAGTGTCTTGTAGTGTGAAAATGCACTCGTGTTGGTCGACGGGAGGTTTATTTTTCAACTATGTAAGAATTGTGACAAAAAATCTTTGTTTTACAAGGCTTGACCTTTAATTCTAGCCCTACAACGTTTCCAAGACTGTTGCACGGGGTCCTTTTACACTGTGTAAACATGTATGGAGAACGTCAAATGATTTGCTTAAACGATATTAAATTTAAAAGTTTAAAAGTAATTTTTACACAATTTTAATTATTGCACTTTTACTACTTTTATTACATACACATATGATTTAATTATAATATTAGTTATTAACACAGTTACACAACACGTTATTTATTCACATTTCAAAGGTTTACTCTTCAACGAAGGTAAATCACGTATAAACAAAACTTCTAATAAACACGATACATTTCCTTTAAAAAAAAATCAGTCCGAGCTATGACCCAGATATATTCAACATATCCCAGTTGTTGTCCCCAAAGACTTGCAGAGACAGAAGAAAATCCAGCTTAGCGGAAACACTGCGGCCGCCATATTCGTTTGATGCAAAACGTAAAACTCCGCGCTTTCCGTCACACTTCCGGCGGGGAAATACTTCTTTTGTTGTTCAAAATATTCTCAGAGACATTCGATCACTGGCTGGCTCAGACGCATTGACGACTGAAGTAGTTTATTCAGGTTGGAAAATATTTGTTACGGTATTTATGCACTTACATACATACACTTCACGCCTGTCTCCCAGAGGGGTAGGCAGAGACTACAGATCCCCATTTGTCACGACCCTGACATACCCCTTTCGCTTCATCTACATTCATACATCTTTTCATACATGACCTCCGGTTTCGAGTACTTTTCACGCCACCTTCGGTCAGGACATCACCAGTCTGGTCTTTATATGTCCTTCTGGGGCGACCTCTACTCCCCCGGCCCATTACATCACCCATATAAATCTCTTTCGTCAATCGGCTTTCATCCATTCTCTCCATATGCCCAAACCACCGAAGCATGCCCTTTTCAATCTGGGTCACTACGTCTTCCTTCAAACCGCAACTTTCCCTTATCACACTATTCCTTATCCTGTCATTCAATGTCATGCCTTTCATGCTCCGCAATGACCGCATTTCTACGGCATTGAATTTACTTTTATGCTTCTTCTGCCATATCCAACTTTCACTCCCGTACATATTATATTACGGCTGAAAACAGGGACGAATGGAGGAAATGGATGCATGTATCCATCAGTGGGACACAACAGAGGTTACTTAACAGTTTGTTAGCTTTTAGAATGTACAGTTCATCCAAGAATCTGGTCTACCACCTACTGTTTAAACTCATAAAACTCAAATTAATATAAATGAACATTTTGGTTAATTTTATAAGCGACTTAAAAAAAGGAGTCTGTTTCAATTCGACCGGATATGTATATGCTTTTTTAATGTTTGTTCGCGGATAACTCCGTCGTTTATGAACCGATTTTTGTGATTGTTTTTTTTGTTGAAAGAAGATATTTGTAAGGTGGTCCCATGATGAGGAAGTCAGGGTATGATGATGGAAAACCCAAAAAATCAAGGGAAACTTCAAAACATTATATGGGCGGGCGGGCGGCCGGAATTAGTCGATAGCGGTTTCTTTAAAATTATTACTTGTCACTACATAACAACTTCACTTTATGGTTTAGTGTGACAGGAAGTAATCAAGACTAATAGAGGTAGACTTCCTTGGGGATCGTACTGCCAAGTACGGTCCCCAAAAAAGTCTATCAGTGTGGATATGTTCGTCCTTATTTTGTGTAAATCAGTGAGATATAAATACAAAATACTCGTAATGTGCTGTCAAATAATATAACGAAGCTATTAATTATGCTATGGGTACTATTAGAACCGTCGTTTGAAACCCCCCTCAAGTAACGTGTATCCCGCTCTCATCGTGGTTGTTTGAAAGAGACCAACGATAGTCTAGTGATACTTGGGTACTGATTATAGTTTTAGGATACAAACCATAATTTTAGAACGCTCTGTAGAATAATAACATTACGTGACACAGAACACTTAACGTCATACTAATGAGATGATAAACATGAAGTTTGTATTTAACCCATCATGACGGAATTGCACCAAACATCATGTTAGTAGGTAAAGTAGTAGGAAAAAAATTTCAAAATTTCACAACAAATGGCACAACTCTTCCTCGAAACTCAGGCCGAAATAGGTTTAACTGGGCCGTCTGAAAGTAGAACAAATAAAATATAATTTATATCCTATCATCATCGCCCTAGCATATTTCTTTTCAACTTAACCAAGAATAACTACAAAGTGACGCCTACCTCACACTGTAATTCCACAGCTTTTTGGACAACAACGAGCTTTCGAAACACTTTGTTGAGCTTTTGAAGTGGCAACTCTGTGTGAGCTTAGTCTCTTCCTTTTCTTTGAGTGATGCGCTGTGGAATAACACCGAGTCTTGTGTAGAAGGGAGAAGCATTTTTCATTCATATTTTTGTTATGAAACTGTCTGTGAAGCATCTAAAACCGATGGGACCATATGTACATACAGACAGCTTGTGACCACGTCACGTATAACGTGTCGAAACGTCGAGCAACGACTGTTTTGTCTAATTCGCTTCATAATACCCGCTTTAAACTTTTGCTATTATTTAGTAAAGTTTTATTGAAATACGTTCTTTCGTTTTGCGTGCAGAGTAACATCCAAACATCGACCAAACTTTCGCGTTCATAATATTAACTCTGAAACACATTTAAGTTATCTACTGTTTCCGACAAACATTTAATGCTCACAAAATATCGTTCTGAAAATGAATTTCATCTGAACTAAAAGCCTCGTGGGATTTTTTTGCATTCCATTCTGTGCTATCTCGCAAGCCTCTTGAGTTAGCACGCAGCCTTTTGAAACAACCTTTTCAGCGTGTGAAGTAAGTTTAATCTTAGAGACTCTTCACAATATACAAGCAAATATAGACTGAACTCCGTGGACTTAATGACTGCATCTGCAGTACAACTCACTTTTATGTTACTTCAAAATACTTTTATGCAGAATGTCATCGGTCGCAACGATGTCTTCTCTTGCTAAAAAATATAAAGAAAAACCGTTTTATCTTGAGCCCATGTACCTTAGAGTTTCCTTAGAGCTTTCTTACGTTTTCTTGAATTTGTGCCTTTGTGTTATTATTTCGCGGTGCTTGAGGTTTCTTAATGTGGACTTTCATGTATTTTAGCTTGAAGTTGTAGGTATTGCATTTTTTGTTTAGAGAATATTAAAGTTTTTATGTACCTTTTATTTTTCCCCGGAGAGTTTTATAATAGTTTTCTTTTGTAATCTGCATTGTTTGTTGTTTTATATTCATGGTCATTTTTTAGTAGTTAGGTGCTCTTTAGCTCTTCAATGACTTAATATCGAAAACTGGGAGACTATTTTACTATGGTAGGTAGGAATTTGATTAACAACATTTTCTGAAAAGGTTTTTTTTTATGTAATTACATCGTGAGTCACCATGTTCTATCTTAATCCCAGACTAAACACTTCTAGTCTTGCAAGTCGCGTAACACTTAATTCTGTCTGTTCCACTAAAATGTATGAAAAATAACGTACTGCTGGATACACAATGACAGTTTTTTTTTAATCACTATGAACAAGCGTTTGACCATCATCCTGCCCGATGTTAAGGAGCGATGTGGTCTACGATGGAGCACACTTGTTCAGTAGGTACCTATTCACCTGCGACTTGAAGACCTTCAAACTATACTGCGCAGGAAACACAGTTTGTATCCAAATATACCTTACTACTCAGTAAGAGAGAGAAAATGTCCGTTACCTTTCACTTCTCCATGATTTTTAAATAGATTTAATAAAACGAGTTATACTAAACGTTACAAGGGAAATAAAAAAAATGCCGCTGAGACCAACACTAAAATCAAGCTCTACTTAAGTTGTCAATTGAATGGCATTTACTGAACCAGTTCCAATACCTAGACGTGTAAAATAAGCGACATTTGTCTGAATGGGATAAGCGACATTTTCTAAGAATAAGAATATTTTCGTATTCTTAGATAGCCCCTAAAATCCCCTAATATGTCTTTGAAAACGGTTATAAGCGACAGCGCATCTAATGTTAAAGGGCAAACGCTCTGAATATAACGTCTACTTTAAACATAACAAAGTAATTATAGTCTGTTAACAAATTCGACGAACGATTTGGCACTTAGTATCATGTACAGATTTTTCGAAAAATACATTATCTGGGTAGGAGATTATACATTCATGTGATAGTTTTAATTCGTTCATACATTTTTATCGATAAAAATATATCAGCGTTATTTCGCACAGTGATAGATCAATCTGTCAAATTAATAATACGTCTAATTATCTCGTCGTCTAATTGGTAAACAGATATAATATATACCGGATGTCAATAGAGTTCACAACCCAAGAAAAACTTGTATTATGAAAGGCTATTTAACTTATTTTAACAAACGCCTACATTTCACCAAGAGTATTAAGAACAAGGTGAAAGATGGTGTGTGGCCTTCGCTGGTATCGAGTTCACACACCTTTTGTAATGAGGGTTTCGTTGTAATGATTTTCCTTACCATAACAGCGTTGCGTAGTTTACGTAAGCTCTGAAAACAGACACATTGTAGGTAATACAAGGAAACTACGTACGTAATAGGGCTGTACAATTAAGTTTTTAATTTGTTTTTCCAGCTATTTTGTAACATTACAGTACTTAATTGTTTCATTTTTTCACATTACAGTACTCAAAATGTTTATGTTGCGAGAATAAATGAATTTTCTTTCTTTCTCTTTCATCATCATCAGACAATATTTGTTCACTGGACATAGGCCATTCCAATTGCACGCCACTGTGCGCTGTTTTCGGCTTCTCGCATCCAGCTTCTGCCAGCCATCTTGCGCATATCATCAGTCCACCTTGCCCGAGGGAGTCCTACACTCCGTTTTCCGAGGTCTCTTAATTATTTTAAACGACTGAATAGAAAGAGTCATTGTCAAATCGACCGTATATATGCTGTTTTATGTTTGTTCGTGGATAAGTCCGTAGTTTATGAAGCGATTTTTTATTTTTTTTTGTTGGAAAGAAAATATTTCCAAGATCTTTTTTTTAATGTAGGAGCAGGCGGCTAGTATTGTTTGAAGTCGTTTCTTTTTTCTTTTAAATTATACTTGTAATAATATAGCAACTCTACCCAAAGTGTCATCAATACTTATAACCCATTTTGTTGATCGAACGTACATAATGCGCTTACAACATTACATTTCAACTGTAAGCACACACAAAATCGTGGCACCTAACCTACATATTAGTCCCGCTATCAGTACAGACGGCAATCCACCTTCATCACCTGATTGGATAACAAAAGCCACTCTCACCTATACAACATGCTCGCCCCAAGTCCCAGTACATTGTATTCAATTGGCAGGATCATGTAAAATTGTGGTTATTCTGGTTGTCCAGTTTTGAACTTCGGTAATGGCTCTCGCTGAACCTAATGGGCATACGTTGCGATGCGACGTAATTGACCGGTTTTTTTTGTGTCTTGAACAAACGTTGCAGATGTTTTAGTGAATTAAATTTGTCTTGAGAAAAAAAAATACCTAGGTATATTTAACACATTTGCGGATAGTGATTGGCTACACCAGTCATAAAAAAAATATTATTAAACTATTGTGTCTATTTGACTGCCCTTCAATGTGTTAAATAGAGACGTCTTTCAATGGAATTGGTAGACTCAACAGATTTTTTTCTCAGATCTCATACACTTTATTGATTTTTCCACGTTTGTATTTTCTTGTTTTTTTACTGTCGGTTTTTAATTTGCAAATTAAATTTTTATGCTTTTGAATTCTTCTTTAAAATACCATATAATTCTAAATTACTTGTCTGACGTCTGATGTGTCGTACTTATAAGACATTGGGGGATCAAAGTTAAAGAATATATTTTACACAGTTTAATTTATGCAATAGTTTTTTCTATTGCTTAAATTAAATTTTCTATAATAATGAAGTATTAATTATAAAGATTTACTGTCCAGCAATGGACAAATATGGGCTGATGATAATTGTCTCTGAAAAACAGTTTATTTTACTAAGCTGCATTGCATTAAATGTGAGATATAATATGAATTACCTTTATGTGACTCGATTTTTTTGCGCTGGATTGTAGTAGCACTCCGACAGGACCTACAAATCTTGCAAACAAAATTTTGCATGGAACAATGCCATTTGAACCAATTGCAAGTGGAAATTCAGAATTGAATTCGCAGTTTCTGGCATTGGTTCAAGTGACTAAACTAGTGAAAGTAATACGTGGACACTTCGAGAGAGCCACTTTGTACCTACTTGGTTTTGAACTCGTTTTGTACGTGACCAGTTTTAGAGAGAAAAATGTAACCGACAGAGAAGTATTCCTTCTCCAAGGATATTCGATATATTGAATACTGGAGGAGGTTCTCAAATCAAGTCATATAGTTTTCTGTATTACCACGCATAACTTTTTACAGAGACTTTGAGAAAGATTATACCCCAATGGGGGTCCTATATTAATTTGGAAAATAATCCAAGTACCCAATAACTGTTTCTTTAGTGTTTTAACTTTAAAGTGAAGTGTGAAAACCGAACAGAAGCAAACAAACTTGAGTTCATCATCAGACTTTTTGATACGAGATTAAGGTTTGTAAATGTTTCAAGATATTAACGAACTTCGTCGTACAATCTCTGAAACTTTCTCTGTCGTTCTCATTCTGGCGAATGAAAAGCAAAATGGTTGAGTTAAAATGTACATACCGGTTTTTTCCACAAATCACGACCGTCGTGGGTGATGGCTTAATTCTTCTTGAAATATTTGCATTTACACTTCGTCAAAAAATTATATAATAATGAAAGCAGTAATATTAAATACAACACATCTTCAGACTTCTAGACATCTACAGTCTTACTTTCCCTATGCTATGGAAAGGGCTATCCTCGGCGTTTCTCTGAAGGATCGAATCAGAAATGAAGTCATCCGACAGAGAACCAACATAGCTCATCGTTTTAGCAAGCTGAAGTGGCAGTGGGCCGGCCATATTAGCCGTAGAACCGATGACCGTTGGGGCAAACGAGTTCTCGAGTGGAGACCGCGTCTCGGCAAACGGAGTGTAGGACGCCCTCAGGCAAGGTGGACTGATGACATACGCAAGATGGCTGGCAGAAGCTGGATGCGAGAAGCCGAAAACGGGTCACAGTGGCGTGCAATTGGAGACGCCTATGTCCAGCAGTGGACAAGTATGGGCTGATGATGATGATGATGAGTATGGTATAATGTAAGGCTGCTTAATATTTCTGACCAATCGGCCGCAATCTTGAAATTCCAAAAGTGTTCATGTTTGAGGTTTAACAATTTTTGCGAAGAGAAAATCGTTTGTGACAATAAGGCGGGATACGAGCGCACGTAAAACCCCATAGTGACTTCGCGCGTTATTATGATATATATTTCATATTTCCAGGCGCCCCTAAGCCACCACATACATAAAGTATGTCAAGTCTTTTCTTACGGACGAAACTGCTGGGCACACTACTCTGTCGTACAAGAGCTTATTTGATTGATTCCCATTGAAAGTAATACAATTTAGTCCCGTTCTTCGATTCACGTAACCGCCGCCGGTGAAAAATACTGAGATATTGTCACGTAGCGTGGGATGTGCCGCACAAAGTCGACATATATCAGATTACGAGAGCATCTTACAAGTCCAAATATCACTTCTTGTTTCTTAACCTCTCTTAACGGAGGAGAGACTTGACTAGTAAAGATTTCAATAGATTCTGAGATCAACTTTATTGGGTATGTTTACATGAAAATGTCTGAGGATTTCCGAGAACTACCGTGTAAAAGCGGTTGGAGGACATGTATCGAGTGCTCGTATTAAATGGAAAAGAGTTTAGCGTTGTACGTACAAATAGGTTATGTAGCAGCCTATTGGATGAATTGCTACATTACAGGCTTCTTCTTATGAAGGGAAATATGAATATGTTTAGCGCATTCAAAAGCGCCTTATGCCAATAAAATTGATGATGTGTCTTGAAACTTGGAAAATGTACACGTTCACCAGTGAATTGGTGAGGGGCAATATGTTTTCTAGTAAGTAAAGTAACTCACTATATAGGTTTAGGAATTTTGCGAAGATTGACGTATCAATTATTCTATATTGCATAATAGTAAATGATTAACCTGTAAAGTGAAGTGCTGGTGTGGCACATATGTAAAAGTTAATAATAAACTGAATAAGAGCCATTGTGTCTGAGAAAGCTTTGTCGGCGACTCAATCGCCAATTGATCGCCAAAATTTGATCAACGCCCGGCCCAAATCCCTGGCTCAAGAAAGCTAAATTTTGCAATTTTTATGATGTTTACGTGAGATATGATAAGATTTTTCAAGTTTATATTTTGCTGCAGGCTGCCTCATTTACACAAGGAAAACAGAAGGCTCACCATTAATCAAGATCCTTACCGAAATAGACCTAGTTAAGTTAGATTGACTAGCTCTATTATAGAAACAGTATCTTTATTTTCAATGCATGTCTTAAAACTTGGTAATGGTATTTTTAATAGAATTTAATACTGAAACTGTGCGTATGAAATATATAAACGCACTCAAAATATTATTTCATTACAAAAAATGTGCAACAATTTCCCACAGACATTCTGATCCGTGCACTGTGTCTATTTGTAGAAAAGTGTGTACATATATTCAATGCATGTAAGTGTAGGTACATAATATGTGGGCGGGCGGGCCTTGGTGCGCTAATTGCTCACACTATCATTTTGAGTGCAGTAGGTACTTTGGGTGAATTAAGCTCAATTACATTCTTCACAGTTAATTTATTAGGTACTTTGTCCATGTAGGATATTAAAAAATGAGCACTTTTTGACCGTACTACACTGAAAGCGATTGTAGATGGTAAATATCGTTCGCAAAGTCCATAGCGCTTGCTGAATATGTTATATTATTGTGAAATTAATTGAATTCCGATAAGTAGGTTTTGCGTAAAAGAGTTAAAAACATCCACCAAAACTTTCGCGTTTTAATAATTTTCACTTTACGCCTTTTAATCCCAAAGCGGGGTGTAGGCAGAGGCACGCAAGCAAATGCCCATGGTTTACCAAACGTATTTAACCCAACGTGACAGGGGATGAGTCCATCGCTGTTATATGTAGAGTTCAAAAACCTTGTGGTGTGCGGATTTCATCACGATGTTGTCCTTCACCGTACTAGCGTTGCGTTGCGTACATAGGCTTTAAAAAAGAGTATCCTATTGCTACACGTTTAGTAGCCAGACTCGAAACCACGACCTCCCGATTGCAAGGCAAGTAACTGGACCACAGACGCATTTGTAATAAGTAGTAAACATTATCTTATTATGATGTGACTACCCAATTTAAAATAATTAACGTGAATATATTATTATGTATGTATGTAGTCAGTCAACCTAAAATATGGTCCACCAACTTCCTGTTGTATCAAAAATACCATTATGAGTAAGATTTCATAATATAATGACATTGTATATCGATTTTTGAGTGTCGGTGGTCCAGTTAGTTGGTCGGATACTTGACTTGTAACCGGGAAGTCGCGGGTTCGAGTCCGGCTAATGGACGTGCACCAATGGACTCTTTATTAGAGCCTATGTACGCAATAAGGAGTGTGAACCCTATAGCGGCCATGGGCTCACCCCCTATCACGTTGGGTTAAATACGCTTGGTGATCTGTGGGCAATTTGCTTTAGCAAGTGCCTCTGCCTACCCCGTTTTGGGATTAAACGGCGTGAAGTGAAAGTGTAGATCGATATCTTGCCCGGCCATACCTAATTATGGGTATTAGGATGGATAGATTAATGTTTTAATTTTACTGATTGTCTTAAAATTTAAAATAGGAACAAAGATTTTGTTTATGTTGAAAGCACGTATTTTGCTCATCATAAATACAGACGTATAAGGCGGAGGGGAACTGAACTGAATGCTTTCTTTATGTATTGTATGAAGACTTGAATACATGCTCGTCGGTTTTGTATTTAAAAAAAAAACAGTCCGTTTCTCTCTGCGCTTTTACTGTGTAGCCGACTTTATACAGCTTATTCTAATTACTCTTTGTTACCAGAACATGTTGAAACCTGAAAATTAGCACACCGAAGGGAAATATTGTAGAAAATATCTTTTCCAACGCTACATCGTACACTTGATAAATGATTTTGTCCGACCCAAATAGATAGTAGCGATGTATTCGCTCCATTTGTGCTTGCGAAAATTGTTGCGGTGCGACCTTGGTTGGCACGTCGGCACCTCTTCCGCGAACCTGTGGCCCGGAATATTTTGTTATTCTAGCGTTCAGGGGCGATGGTTTACCAGGGAAGTTTGCGCTTGGTGCACGGTACTGTAATTTCTAATACACTGCCACAAAATCCACCAATCATGACTCTCGCGCTCTGTCATTACTGTCAGTCAATGTGACATTCCAGGTATTATCAACAACTGGATGATACGAGTTAAAATTGAAGCGGTCAGCGCTAAAGTGGCCTAAGCCACAGTTTTTCATGATCCGACTTAAGTACGGCAATTTACTAATAATGTTAAGGAATCCATAATTTTAATTACAAAAAATAAACTTTTGGACAAAAATAAACTTTCTATAAAATATCTACACACTTAAGTCAAACTCATTATTCTAAAAACCTTTATATCTCCATACTGATTGGTCTAGGGTTAGGCCACTTTAGCGCTGACTGCCTCAATTATATTTTGAAGTCTCCTGTTGCAAAAAAGTTCATTGTAATGGCATCCCAATGTGACAGTGAATTAGAAATCAGAGTATACATTATGTAGGGTACGACCCGTCAAGAATCTGAGGGCCAAGTGACACAGTGACGAATTTCACAGATAATTTTCCCATGATCAACTCATAATACGTAATTTTGTGTCAGTACACAAGACATCTAAATATCTCGCAATCGAGAGCTAGCTGAGTAACGGTACTATTTTTATTGTAGCTATTCGCCATTTTGAGCGAAGTATTGTTGTCGTGTATTCAATATAGCTACTTTCATAATTATACAAAACTAGCTGACCCGGCAAACGATGATTTGCCAATACATATTATTGACACAGTTTCTCTGTTATTATATGTATAAAACTTCCTCTAAAATCACTCTATCTATTAAATAACACCCCATCAAAATCCGTTGTGCAGTTTTAAAGATCTAGGCATATACGTACATAGGGACTTTGTTTTATACTATACTAGTGTACTTAGTTACTATTATACTTAGTTACAAAATCCACACAAACTATAACACCCTCTATAAAGCGACGCGTCCCACGCGATCGGGATAAAAAGTATCCTATGTCCGTCACCTGGTCTTAAACTACGTCGCCACCAATTTTCTGCCTAATCGGTTCTGCCGTACCAGATTAATAAATAGTGTAACTCCCGGCAAACATTTTTTTGCCATAATAAGTTGCCTTTACACCCCGTGTATTGGGAGAAATGGCACTGGTAGATGCATAAAAAATATATAGTAGCCGATTCTAAGACCTACTGAATACGCATATAAAATTTGGTAAAAATCGGTACAGTCGTTTCGGAGGAGTACGGTAACTAACATTGTGACATGGAAATTATATTAGATATGACATTGATTGTAGACTTATATGTGACCCCGAATTTTTGCTCACGAGTGATGTGCATTGCTGTTTTCGTTAATATCATATCACTTAGGTCCCAATATCCATGCAAACTTTCGCGTTTTTATAATACCTATACTAGTAAGAATTGCGACAGTTTTCTTTTGAAATTCCTGCAAGCTCATCTCCGTGACCTTGCGGATTTTTCCTTTTCTTCAAGGTTTTTTTTTTAGTAAATTAGACTTACAATAACGGACGAAGTTTTTGTAAAGCTAACATTGTGTATCTACAATAAATTTGATAAAGAATGTACCTAATTGTTCGGATGTTTCTATTCACTAAAAGGTGGAAAAAAATGAGCTAACCTCAATGTTATAATACTTTTTTGTACCCTTTTGTGTTAAGTACGGATCAAGCAATGATGGATAGAGGTCATTATATGATACACCAAAGGACCTATCTATGTTAGGGGTTAACCCGTCGGGGGTCCGAGGGCCGGCGCTCGATAGCAATTAAAATACAATTGTGTCTATTTCCTGCTGCTTATTGTTGTTCGAGTTATTTAATGACAATTTGTTTGTTTAATACATTTAAAGTTTGCATTTGGATATTAACTAGTGGACGCCCCGCGATGTCATCCGCGTAATTTCAGTTATGTTTTTTTTATGCTAAGGAAAATTAACAGAATTATACTAGGTACACTTATATAAACATACTATAACAAAAGAGCCAATAATAATTTTCACATACAGACACGCAAAATATATAAAATACATTTCAAATTATACCCACAAACTTTAACACCGATATTTAAAAGAAAAAGTGTAATTAGGTACTTAAAATAGGGAATAAGAATGGAAAAAAGGAAAGAGAGGCCTTTGCCCTGCAGTGGGATCCAGTAGGCTAGAAATAATAATAATATGTTTCAAATCACGTTTTTTAGTTTCCGTTGCTGCTTATTTCACTGTGCAACAAATTGACGTACCCCGGCGGTGTCTTCGCAATTTATGTGGGATTTTCGGGATGAAATGTATGTCATTCCGATGCATAAGCTCCAGTTAATAATACATTTTTATTGAAATCAGTTCAGTAGTATTTGAGTGAAAGCGTAACAAACGTTCAAAAATAGCCTATATTCCTCAGACATCTTTTAAAATGCTCGTAAAATTATTATTATTGGTTATTATTAAGTACAGATCGTATTTTATAATCTCTTTCTAAATTAACGGCATTATTATCTGAGAAGTATAAAAGACACTTTTACAATTTTTCAGCTCTCACACTCATTAAAACTGCATTGAAGCATTTCTATTGTCCGAAATATTTCGCAGCAAATCTCAACGCATTCAAACCGTAGCAATGCTGCGGGATTTGCTTTTGTTTATGGGCCCCACCTACTTTTGTCCAGGTGGACAATGGGTTCAGAACCGATGGCCTATGTCACCATTGATATGTCCAAAACGGCGGTATAATTGCTAAGCCATTCTTGGTTAACGAGCGAAACCGGACGTCGTCGGTGGCTTGGGTGAATCATTTTCAATTCTACCTACGGGATGTGACGTCATCGTGGGTGGTTGGCTGATTGTTCATGTGGCTCGTGGGCGGAAATACGCGCGTCGTCGTCGCAGCGTTGTTTGCCGTCGCGTGTGTAAAAGCCTTTTTACTAATACGTATGGTATGTTTAGGCTTTTCGTGTTTTAGATAAATATTTGTTGTAAACTTTGACCAAGTTTTATGGATGGGAATTTGATGGAGAACATACTTAAATATTTGGCATTGGTAGTAGTTTCCGTAGGTACTTGCGAAAATATGTACTCCGGGACCTATTGAGACGTCTTTTCAACTTACTATCTCTTAGATAGAAAGATGATATCATCTATTAAATGACACCTAACTATTTGTATCTTATTGACACCGATAAATATTTTTCATATTGCCAACGAAAGAGGATTAAAAAAATCAGTAAAATGACATAAATAGCGAAATGAAGTCACACTACTAGCGCCATCTCTCGTAAAAAGTTCGCAACGTGTCACTTTCACGACATTCAAAACAAAAAAAAATATTAAAGGCGGTTACAAATGAAAGCGAAAGTGACGTCTTAAGCATGGTGTTGCGTGCTACACGATCGTCATGTGTGCCGGTTTGGGGTCGCGAGGTGACCTCGTAAAGTAAGACAGGTATCTCGGGAGGGTAGCGGAGCGATTAGCGGAGCACTAACAGCGCCACCTGTTGAGTTTTGTCTGTACTGCTACGAAGTAGCGTGGAATTCAGAATATGGCAGAAACTGTCATCGGACTTTATAAAGTGAGGGGGTTCTCAATTCCACTGAAGGTTTTATTTATTTTTATGTTTGTTAATTTATTTTATATTGTTACCTTATAACGTTCGACTGAATGAATCGATTTTTATTCTTTTATTTATTTGAGAACTGGTTTCCAACTTCTCCGTGTTCCCGTTTCAATTCGATTCAGTTCTGACAATGGCATAATTGAGAAACCATTAGGCATTTCTTTATTTCTAAACACAGGTACAGGCACACACAGATGGATACATCAATAATTAAAATAACACAAAAATAAATGGTACGTGTCGCACCGGGTGTGTAGAATTACTTAATTAATATAAAAATAAATATTATATTATTATTTTCTGACTTCTATAGTTAAATAATACTCCATCCAAAATGTTATAGAGATATAATGGTAAAGACATTTTCTGCATGTGTACAGTCGGCCAATAATCTGCTCTACCACCCTAAGGTTGAAACTCATATGAATGTCATTAAACATTAAGGTTCATTGTTCACTTGTCACAATATACCAACTCTACCTTGTTGATGTTTTAGTGACACGGGAAGTGTCATCGAAACTGATAGACCATTTTCTTGGCCGACCGTACATATGTTTTGAATCATAAAGCACTTGTACGTTATATTCTAGTTCTCCACGTTTGATTCTCTTTTTGCGGTAGTAGGAGGATTTTTGAATGCCATTCCATTAATTTAAGCACAGGTATCTGCTGTCATTGATTCATAAGTACCTAACCAAGAGCTTTTTTTTTATCCCGTACGTGTACAAGGAAAAGTTACCACCTCTGACTTGTTAGTTGTTAGTATACCACCCCTGACTGATTAGGGTTACCTACATTTGCGGTAGAACTTTCAACCAGTTTTAGGAAAGTAACCTGTCGTTGGCTTTAAGGGCGTTACTTACACTTACTGGTAGAGGTTACATTTGATGGTCTACCAAAAATAAGGTTTGATTTCCCTGAGAACGGTAGGTTAACTTACTTAGGTCCTAGCACACCCGGGGGGTACATAGGGCCTTGCAGATATCTCTCCATGTCTCTCTGTCCAGCGCTGCCGTCTTTGCGGCACTCCAGTCAATGCCCGCCGTCCTGAGCTCTGAGTCCACGGAGCGCCGCCACGTGTGCGTTTGTCTTGGAAGACTTGTAATTGGCTCGTAATGCCTTTGGTCACTTTCCACGATTCGAACGGTAGGTTTGGTTTAATGGATGCCTCTCAACTTGTGAAAGAATTCAACAGTATTTATTATAAATCCGTAATTATGTATACCACTAGTTATAGAACAAAATACACTTGAATTGATATGGAAAGATAGAAGCAGCAACAGTGTTTTATAATATTTACTATTCTAATTAATCTCAGCCAATGTTTTCCCACTTGCACGCATGTAGGGCAAAGGTCTCCCATGCACACTCTCTTTCACGCCGTGCGATCTTATTATTTGTCGTTAGATACCAGCTCGTCACTCCAACGTTATTCGGGGCGACCGAAAATTAAATTGAAATAGGTAAAAAAAATATCGCGATTCGCTCCGCTCATGAAAGGATGCCTGGCCTATAGTATAAGCGGGGGTTGCCAACTCCACTGCATAGGTAATCAGACATCGATGACCTAGTGCACTAAGGACGGACCTTCGTTCATTAATATGCCAATTATACTATTATGATGATAGCCTGTTGTGTTTGCATTACAATTTAGGTGGATTGGACACTTTCGGCTAAGTACCTGCGTACTTTATTATTTAGAACTAGTGGACGCGACAGACGTTTTCCTGTCTTAACTATTAATATGAAATTAGTATAAACTCCAGGGTGGCATGTGTCCAGCAGTTTATGTCACTTTTTTTCATAAGAACTTTCTGCTGTCATTACTAAGCACAACAAAGAAAGAATTAGCGAAATCGGTCCACCCGTTCCGGAGTCATGCGGTTACCAACACATTTTGTGAGAAATTTTTACCGACTTCATAAACGGACTCTGTCTCAATTCGACCGCTTTTTATGTTTATTTGCGGATAACTTCGTCGTATATGGTTTTAATAATTTTATTTTTGTTGGATAGAAGATGTCGGTGGATGGTCGGTGAATTGTCGGAGTTGAAGTTAGTACGTTTTTTTTATTTTGTTAATATTATTATCTTTATGGTCCCATTGCTAGGTATAGGACTACTGAATAATTTTTCGCGATTCTCAGTCGGGCGCTAAGTTCTATCAGTGTCATAAAATTGTAAACCTTGTAAAATTGTAATATCTCTCTCTTCAAGTCTTATGTTACCAACAAAATAACTTTAAAGAAGAAATAACCGACTTCAACTAGTAACATTTGACAGATTTGTAGTTTTCTCATAGACGCCATTGTCGGAACTGAGCTAAATTTAAATGGGCCCAAATGAGAAGCACAGGGTTTCCAACAAAAATCAAAAGAATCACCGGAAATCGGTTCACCCAATCGAACGTTTTGAGAATTGAAGAATTGAGACAAACTCAGAATCAGGAACACCTCCTTTTTTAATTCGGTGAAAAAGAATAACTTTAAAATAAATTAAAAAAAAATACACTTCACGCCTTTTAATCCCAAAGCGGGGTAGGCAGAGGCACTTGCTAAAGCGAATGCCCACGGTTCACCAAGCGTATTTAACCCAACGTGACAGGGGGTGAGCCCATCGCCGTTATAGGGTTCACACACCTTGTGGTGTGCGGGTTTCATCACGAAGTTGTCCTTCACCGTACGAGCGTTGCGTTGCGTACATAGGCTCTGAAAAAGAGTCCCATTGGTACACGTCCAGTAGCCGGACTCGAACACGGGCCTCCCGGTTACAAGTCAAGTATCTGACCAACTGGACCACAGACGCTGTCTTAATAAAAAACTTTAATTGTACTAAATACCTCTTGTAATGGGGTATTTTCTCAGCTGTCGATCAGCGGCTCGGTAGAGGCATGAGGTACAACACTGCTCTCTTAAATCAACGGAGCTGTCCAACATAAAAAAGCACAAGCCACTGAGGTTCAAGTCTAAGTGAAACATGACCTTTCTGTAGTATACTGCATTCGTAAAGCAGGGTACTCAATAAATAGTCATGCTATTTTGTTTTCTCTGTTCTGTTGAAAATACCGCATATTTTTTAATTATCTCCTCGATCTTTGCAGTTTCCATTAAATTCCACCGTAACCTACCCACATTAGTAACAGCACTGCACAGCAACCACGCCTGTTTTAGATTATTTTTAAGATAGCATTTTAATTCCGAAAAGTGAAACAAAATTAAGAAAAATCCATTTAGACATACTAGCAAAATAACTAGGTTTAGTTGGTTATGTGTGATCGGACTCGTGCCCCGAGGGTTCCGTGCCAACATGTGGGTATTTAAAAAAATGTAATGTATGTAGCTAAAAAGATTATCTGATTGTTTCCTTTTTGTGTGCTATAAAACGTTGCATCTTGGGTTCTTGGTAAATTGGAACTATCGAAAACGTTTTGTTCCTTTTCGAGTAGGTACTATTTTCAAAATTTACGGCATAAATGGCCGTTTCTTTTGATTTCGTTGACGTAGAACTTCGTATACGTGAGTATGAGATTGATACCTCCACGCCTGAGAAGAAGAATCTTGACAGTTGACAGGCAGACAGATTTTTGATGAAGAGATGGATATACAAGTGATCATATTATTATAAGCGTTCCGGTTATTTCTTGTAATGTACGGAACCCCAAAAATCAAATCTATAATCTACCAAACATACAAACTTTTTTCATGACACTTCGATATCAGCTTTGGGTTATCTACAAATTTTAGTTCCAGGATTTCCATAATGCATTGAAATGATTTCCACAAAACGCGCAACTATGACACGACTAACATCCGCAACGGGCTCTTAATCCTATAAATTAAAATCGCTTATTTTAAAAAACTTTATTATTTAAAAAACCCAAAACCGTAATGCGTTATGGTCATAATCCCAAACTATCAACATTCCTTCTATTTACCTTATTATGAAAATACTTTGAATCAAAATCCCTTACTTTTTTAATAACTTTATCGTGAAAACACCTAGGAACAAAATCTCTTAATGTTAAAATTGTTCACCCTCTATTTGTTTATTTATAGATGATCCGGCAAACATTGTTAATCCTCTTAATTTATAATATACATTAAAAACTCCTTACCGTGGGAATTTCAGTAATTCCTTTCTTACCACCCTTACGGTACCTAAGCTAAGGCCCTGCCATATTTCAAGTTCCTACGGTTAGCCGTTTGGACTGTGCCTTTATATGTATTTACCTATTCCCGAAGCTAGTGTATACCCAACTTTACAGCTAGATGCATTATCTATGAGGTACTAATGCGTGGCTCAAGGTGCCGACACGCCACCGACCGAGGGTTTATTGGTTCAGGCTGTTGATTGAGTGTAAATTGTTTAGTACCCGCTCTATGAATATGTGCCTACTACGGGAACTGTTGATGAGTTCCTCGGGTTTGGTTTTGTTTGCGTTGCGCGTGTTAAAAATAAACACAAGTAATGAGTAACTCAGTTAAACAGTAGTTAAAGTTAAATAAATATAAGCAAAACTTTTTCACAAAAAAATAAACCAACGAATTGTTTTTTCTATTCCATAAGAAAAATAGTTTCAATATTCTGTTAAAATTTATGCGTGGTCATACATAAAAAGAAAACTATACGCGTCGAATAGGGAACCTAAGATTTTTTGTCGGTAAAAAAAAATTATACATGAATATTAAAGAAAAAAGAACCGACTTCAACCAGAACCGTTTAGTCGCCCATAAGATTATTTAAAGTTCCCCTCGACTTATCTGGTCTGCCATCATGAAACACTGATTTTATTATGGGACCACCTTTAAAATATCTTCAATCCAACAAACAAAATAATCATCGCAATCGGTTCATGAACGACGAAGTTATCAGCCAACAAACATTAAAAATGTATAGGTCATTATTTACGGTCGAGATAAGTAACCTCTTTTGTTGAAGGTGCTTATAAAACCGTCAACCATTTCGAAGGGGTTTGTTTACGATCACAGTGACTCGTACATTCAGACAAAGAAGGACCTTACATTACACATAATAGTTTGGCACTCCTTCCTTTAATTCTCCCTTTATTTTCTATGTATTCTATATTGTAAGGGTTTAGGTTGGGCGTTGATGAGTCAGTGATGAATGAATCAGTCAGATCTTTAAGTTTTATATAGGTATATAGATAAACGAATTGTTTTTCGTTAGTTTCGCTAAAACTCAAGAACCAATTAGGACCGATTTGGCTAATTTTGGTCTTGAATTATTTATTTTAAATCCAGAGAAAGTTTAAAGGGGAAATAATATGGATATTACAGGCGATCTTATGGCAAAACAAATGTTTGCTGAGACAACTATTGATAGATAAAAAATACTAGTTTTCCATCAATTAGGTAGCAAACTTTATAGGAAACTTGTAGACCTGACAGAAGTTGTCCTTGTCTATGAATATTAATTTCGAATTACTTAGTACAATTTCCCGTGCAATTTTCTTATTATTTTTTCTCTAGTATAAGTAATTAGCATTTATATTAATTATTCTCGTCAAGTGTTTCACCATCGGTTAATTCCGTTGCCGTGGGAATTTTGAATAAAATATAGCCTGTGTATAAAAATATTTCCTAAAAAGGATAATGTGTAATTTTTGTAATGAACAAAAATATATCCTTTCTCTAAGTAGGTGAATTATAAATTTTATCTGGCTAGATTTTTATCTCATTCCCTTCATTACTTTAAAATAAATAAGTCCCTAGTATCATTTTTTAATAAAAGGCGCACATACATTATAACTCAATAATGTTCACCGGGTATATAGGCGCGAATCCACATCGTAAAAAAAAACTAAACTTTATGGAAAATAGACAGATATTGCTTAGGAAATAGAAACCCAATTTGTATGTAAGTCGCGTCGTTGCAGAGGCTTCCATATGCATAAGGCGAGTGGAGTCGGGTGCATTTCGGATGCAATCTGGTTATGATTCTACCTCGCACTAGGGGAGGTAATGTGATTCTCCCTCCGTCGAAGCCAGAAAGATTATTACAGCTTTAGTAAGGAACCGTACAGCAACTATATCTTTAGAAAACTACGTGTACATCAGTGGCGTGCACTGGCTTTTACGACAAGGTAGGCATTAATCCCCAAAGCAGGATTGACACCTATGTATAGGTTACCTGTCTTAACGAAACATAGGTACCTACCTATCTACTCACCTACAAAACACAGGGCCTTCGTTATCCTATGTCGTGAGTACAACAAAAAAGATCGAGCAATAACTTTATTATTATTAGGTCGGGTAATCAAAATACTAAGGTAGGCAGTGTCTTGTGGTGTGCACGCCACTGGTCTACATGTATGTCTTGGTAATTATTATCTATGTATGTTTATCTCTCTTTTTACACTCCTCTCTCGGGGTGCCGGCAGAATATCAGCGTAACTTGCAGCATTTTTCTGAGCCGGTACCCCATTTCGACCATGAGACACAACATTCAAGTATGACATTGCAGGTAGGTTACATAATTATAGCATTAAATTTTGTTTTATTTCTCATTTGCATGTATCTTTTATTTCTATTTTTCATTGTGTATATTGTCTTGTCTTGCGTGTCGAAATATATATTTCTTTCAAACATTCATTCAATTGAAAAAACTTGATAATTATCGCAACTGTTAACAATTAAGTTGTTATTATTACTTCCGTTGTTATCTTTTCATCCGAAAAGTACTTAACCGACTTGTAACTGAATTATTAGTTTGCTGTCTTGTTTTCCCAATAGGCTGTAAAAACTTGAAATTATAAAGTTTTGAGTAAAAACTCATTATCCCAAATGTTAATCTCGTATAATTATAAAATAAATATTTGGGAAAGTCAAAAGAAACCACGAGATTTTTTATACACTACAAGAGGAATTCGTAAAATTATAACAACAAATGAATAAATATTTTACAACAACACACACATTGTCTTCATCCCATGTTAAGTAGCTAAAGCACTTGAATTATCGAATTTAGACAACGAAATACTTACAACAGCGTCAAGGTCTAAAAAGCTAGTCTAAGTAAAACGAAAAGAAGAGTCAAAATTTGCATACAATATTTCAACTAGCAAGTCAATGATTTAACTTTTTTATGAATATACCGGTATCTACCTATGGCTTTAATTAGATTCTGTCAACATTAATAAAACCTCAAGTACCCTATTAGACAATGACAGTCGCCAACATTTTAGGCGATATATGAATGATATAGGCTCTGAAAAAGAGTCCCATTGGTACACGTCCAGTAGTCGGACTCGAACCCGCGACCTCCCGGTTACATGTCAAGTATCCGACCAACTGGATCACAAACGCTATTAGATATTACAGACATAAATACACTCACGTCCGTAATCCCTAAAGGGGTTGGACAGAACCTTAGGACCACAAGGGCCCTTAGTATAATAAAGAGTTAAGAACTTCAGTCTGGACCGTCAGTTACAAGTTGCTAGCTCATCGCCTCATCATCAGTCGCATAACGTCCACTACTGGACGAAAGCATTCCCCAATGATTTCCGTCATTGGGGAAGAAATGCCAATAATCGTCACGCTGGGCAGGCGGGTTGGCGATCGCAGTGGTGTTGTGTTTTAACTCACAGAGAGCGCTCCTGCTCGACCTCTGGACAGTTCACTCGGTCGCCTC
>SJJU01072684.1:41266-65103 GCA_012932125.1 Conopomorpha cramerella | reverse complement strand
TTAATATGGCCTCATGGTACGGGGCCAGAACCTTTGTTGGCATGATGCATCAAGGCACACAACTATTAGATAATATTATACTTGTATGGAATTGTAAAGTGAAAAGCGACCGCAGCTCGCACCAATCCTTCCTTTTCATACGTTATTGTTGTGATCCTGCTATATATTCCGAGTGTTGTGTCAGTGAGTTGGTTAAAGCACGATATCTCATATCTCTATTATGGCTCATCGCTGAGGGAATTGAAGATATGCTCGTACAGTCTGCCAAGAATCTGGTCCAATACGCTAAGGTTGAAACTCATATGAATTTCAAAAGAGTTTAGGGATAATTTGTTACTTGTCACAATATATAACAACACCACTGACATTATATTAATAGTTTAAACCGGGTATAACCGGTTTGACATACAATATAACAACACCACCTTGTTGATGTTTTAGTGACACAGGAAATGTTACAGTTTCTGAGCCCTACCAGGAAGTGTCATCACTTTCTTGTCCAACTGTACATATCATACAAGAATAATATAATAATCAGGGACAAGCTCACCACCACCCTAGCCCAACCTGCCTCTCGGCAAGAGTACCATTCTCTGGAGACGTACTACTCGCGCCTGCCTCTTTTCAACGCACACGTTTTCTTGACTCCATACAAATTATCTTTATCTATACCTGGTTTGTTGCCAACTCTCTCCCTTTAGGAGCATGACGACCACATTGCGGAGTCTTCGCGTCGTTATCAGGCTTCGTCTGGTCTTCCTGTGATAATAATAATTGCACTATCCTGCAAGGTGTAGTCCGAAAATAGAAGAAAAGAAAGCTGCTGTTTCTGTAGACCGTACGGGGAGCATTTTAGCATGTGTGGAAAAAACTCGTTCCAATACAGACTCAGATCAACTGTTTCTGCTTTTATAAGATAAGAGCATTTTATTATTCCTTTTGGGACATTGACGCCTGCTGAAATGGTCTCATATTGCTGTAAACACCATTAAACAGTAGACTTCGACTTAAATAGTATATCTGGAACACCTTGTATTCGAACATAGGTTCCCACAGCATCATTGAAAAAAGTTGGCCGCTGGCTGGAGGTTCTTTTGAACCTTGTTATTTTTGAAATTATTTACGCTAGAACACCGTTTTCACTTAGATCGGAATAAATGAAGTAGAACTAAAGTTTGACACCCATTTGAAGTTCCTGTGACCTATAAATAAAAAGTGTCCCGCTGGCTGGAGGTCGAATTAAAACCAACGCCCTTCTTCCATTTTGACGGAACAAAATCAAATTTTGACTGCATTTGATAGAACTAATTTGGAACTAAATCCTAGACATACTCATATCGTTTTAGGATAGGGGGTCCCGCTGAGTGTAGGCACATATCAAGCATTGCCCTTTTCCGGTTATAGTACAGAGTATGAATATTTGTAAAATGCTAAGTTAGCGAGTCGAACATAAACCGGCCGACGCCGCCAAAACGTCCCCCGGCAGGCAGAGACGTCTCCAGCCGCTCACTCGTTAATCTCTCAGAAAAAATGCCGCGTTCCCAATAAACGGTGGAGCCATATTTTACCCGCCGTCACCGATGTGAACGTGCACTTCTGTAGATAAGGCCCCATCAATCACACTTTGGAAAATAAATATAAAGTGTGAAATATTTAAGGTGGCTTTCCGTTGGACGCTTTAAATACGGCTGATTTTCTATAAAGGATAAATCGGAGGATGTTTTTCTTCTATGTCTTATATATACATGTTGTAATTAACAAAGTAAATTTCCATCCGATTTGAATTTGGTTCAGTTCTGACAATGGCATCTATGAGAAAACTATATAAATCTCCGTCTGTTGGTCGGATACTTGACTTGTAACCCTCTTTGGGATTAAAGGCGTGAAGTGAATTTTTTTTATATATATATGTAAATCTGAAAAGGTCACTATTTGAAGATTGAAGAAGTATTGTGGCAATGTATCGAAGAGTTTTCCTTAGATACTTCGATCATTTACGCATCAAAAACACCGAAAGCCAAAAATGTGGTGCCCTTCATCAAACCACGTCTTTTATAAACGTGACAATGGAAAGCCACCTTAGTCCCATAATCGTGCAACACCGTCACGGTGGCTAGACCGCACCCCCTGCGTCAACAGGGTTATGATAATGCAGCGTTTGTTTGTCTTCCATCGCATCACATTAGCTCGCCGGGAAATGGTGTTTCTAGCATGATGTCACAGTAGGGGAGAGTCAACCCTTTTTCGTATATTTTGATGGATTAACGAGAACTTAGCAACAATTTTCCCTAGTATCTTTATTGCGTCATCATCAGTAAATCGGAGTTCTATATTTGTAGTTGATGAAAAAATTTGACCAGCTGATTTTAACTACCCTGGAAACGTTACGCACTGTTAATCCTATGGTAGTTAGTTCCTAGATAATATGGGAGATAAAATATAGCCTATGCTTTAATCCGATGGATAATATATGTAATATGATAATGTTGTTTCATTTATCCTTCATGTACTTTTAGCGTGAAAGAGTAACAGTCATCCATCCATCTAAACAAACTAAATAATCTCAGCAAGGAAACATAATTATAACCTACTGGTCTACAAATTGATTTCAAATTTCAGACACTAGGAAACATATTTTTCCTACAAGTTCTTTAAACTAAAAATACTTTAAAAGCGAAACACGAAATAACCTACCTACACACAAATTGTACACAATTTCAGTTCAAAAAGAACAACTAAGTTTATTTAGCATACGAATGATATGCAATGCACTGTTGAAATGCAGCGTGTTTTTTTTTGTGAAAAATTCATAAACATCCAAGTATGTAGATTGCTCTATTTCCTGTAGTCTGGAACTGGGGAAATCCTGGAGGCAATATCCAGTAGCACAAAGCGAGCGTAGAGTGTATACCAGGAAATATTGAACCAGCATTCTTCACTCAAATAAGTACAGCAAAGTTCAAGTCAAAATGGTTTTATGCAATTGTAATTTGAAGTGAACTGTACTGAGCTTCAATTCCGAAAACATTGTAGTTGAAAGCTGAAAATCATTTTTGGCAGCAAAGATAGTGAGACTTACCTATATGTACTGAAAGATTTCAAAAAATTTTGAAACTATAAAATGCCTGTTTATTTTTTAAATTGATACTTTAGTTAAAAGTGAAAAAAATACAGTAAGCATTAAACTTGTACTATGATTATTTTTATAACACTACAATTACTCTTAGGTATACAGGACGTCCCAAGACTATGGATGTTTTTTTATCGTGAGAAATCCGTTATTGATACCCCACCGCTAACGGGAATAGCGGCGGGGTTATGTGCGACTCGTACCCACTAAAACCCCACGGCGCGCCATTGCCGGGGGCCCCGGAACAACGTGACCCACTACGTCCAAAGATGGCACTAGCCCTGCTAGGCCCTCGCGGACCGTCACCAGAATGGGGGCGATCAACACCCCCAGCTCACGAGGGTCCCTACGGTACCGCCGTCGCCAGTCAGCGGTCGTTATATGGGCGCTCGGGTCACAACCCGCGTGCCACAGCCCCTACGCCCTTTCAGTCGTCTTTTACGACAGGCAAGGGAAAACTTCAGTCCCATTCCTATACTCGGAACTGCTGGGCACACGACTGTGCAAGCTGGAGGGGAAGTACTTTAAATATTGCAGGCGGAATATTAGATTTGAACATTCAAAAAATATTTCAAAGGAATAATATTATTAAATAGAATTAGATTTTAGGTGTATTGAAATAAGGCTTTCTAAAAAAAGTGATTTTAATCTGAACCGGGAATCCAACCCAGTTAAAAAATATATCTGTAATTTTATCAAGCCTTCTTTATTTCTTCAACTTCTTTATTCTTAACAATATAGCCTGGAAAATAAAGAAAGATTAACTTTTAATTTAAAAAAGCTCCACCGCTTTCTACCTATTTTCACGCCAATTTAATACCCAATAAATAAACTACAAACGTCATTCATAAACGCCATTCTGTCAGTGCAACAATGCGAATCTCCTTCGGCTCCAATATGATGCAGATTTCATGAAGATTGATGCTACGAAATACACAATATCCGGGCTGAATACATGCATCACCAATGTAGCTTGATACTTCACCCCTACCCCCTTCAATAGGGTATCAAATATTACGTCCGATTAATGGGTTTTAGCATGAATTAATGGTCTAAGGTTATACACACATACATAATACGTCGCACGACTGTTTCCCAGAGAGGTATGTAGGAATCACGGACCACCACTTGTTGTACGGTTATTGTTACTAAATATACCTAATAATACCTATGCTATCTATACTACTCTAACTGACCCAGCAAGGGTTATTTCACGAATAGTATATAATTGACAGTGGTCCTCTGTATATACTATACATATAAACCTTCCTCAAGAAAAACTCTATCTATAAAAGAAAACCGCATCAACAACCGTTGCGTAGTTTTAAAGATCTAAGCATACATAGGGACAGACAGCGAGAGGCATTTCAACAGACATTGTTTTATACTATGTAATAATAAAGAAATATAATATACTTCACGCTTCTTTAATCCCAAAGCGGGGTAGACAGGTATAAGTAGGTAGGAAATACCTTTTAAGCCTAACTCTACTATTTCTGTAACCCTACTGAAGCCATTAAAAAATTCCGACCTCTTCTTAGAAAAACACAATCAGCTGATGGAGTCATTCCTTATGATCTGGGGGCAGGTTTCGACCCGAGACCTTGGTTTCAAAGTACAAAGCCACTCCGGGACAGAGATTAACCAAGCTGGATCGTGGTCAAACTTTTTCCTATTTGTAGTAGAAGTGAAAAAGAAACCTACAATTAATTAGATATTTCCCGATACGATATTGTTTGTATTTATAAGACGCTGTCAAACAATCAAGCAAACAGTGTTAGCGAATTGATCTTCGAATAATGATTTGATGAAACGTGAGATGCATATTAATTATCGTCTCGACTACGCATATTTCACATCAAATATGATGAGAAACTATTGGCATTTGGAAGTACAAACTATTGGATTGAGTATTCAATCCATCAAAAACGCTAGCCATAACAATAGCTCAGTAATGTTGCAGTGAGACTAGAACAGATATGGAAAGCGTCAGCATTAAACAATATATATCATGTAAATTCAGTCAATTTCTTAAATTCCCTGTGTCCCTTTTCAATCTAGCTGAATACAACTAACTATATAACTTTTTTTAGCCGTGTGGTGACGGCGAATAGAATACATAATATGTCACCATCCCAGCCCAACTTTCCCGTCGTGGGGATCATAAGAGGCGACCGAGGGAACATTCTAGAGGACGGGCAGCAACGCTCTCTGTGAGTTAAACCACAACACTACTGCGATCGCTAACCCGCCCGCCAAGATCTCATTTCCCCTGAAATGCTTATGGAAATCATTGGGAAAGACCCTCGTCCAGCTGTGGACGCCATGCGGCTGATGATGATGAACTTTCTACATTATTACGTATTTTATAGATAGGTATTATAACAACTTAAAGAAACAATGTTAACATAAATAAACTTAATCGCAAAATAAATACTTAATATTATTTTGTATAACGAAGCTTATGGCACCATTTTATAATCTTTGAATTATAACATTATTAACATAGCTACCTAATTATTTTGTTCTAGTGATGAAAAACTATTTGCTGGCTATTTAAATATTATTACAAGCGAATGGCAATCCTCCGCGCATTGGACTTAATTATGAAAAATACCGATGATCCGTTAGATTTTAATTTGACGGCTGCTTTAACCTTCAATAACGTATCACAGTAGAATAGTCTTTTGAATTTTAATTGCTTCAATAGACTATTAAGATTCATCCCATCTTCCAGCCATGATATCCACTCTGTATCTAGATTGTGATGTTAGGAATTCTAAAGTCATCTTCGGACCTCTCCTTGATGTATTCCCTCTATACTGACCAGCAACTCTCGTAGTTACATCACCAGAGCGAAACTATTGGTTATTTGCGATGCAAGCACGTGAGAATAGCAGATTAGGCCACCAACAGGCTTAGCATGCGCGTCAAGAAAGACAAGACATAGAACAAAAACGCGCCCTCATTGGCTGTTATGTCACGCTTCGTGCGACTCAGCTTTTTTCAACAAATCGTAGCGTGTTATAATGTCTTGTCACTTCTTTCTGGAGCGCTGTGCTAGGGGGAATGGTAGAGACTGGAAAATGCGACGGGATGTTCCCACCTGGAAGGTGGTTAGGAAGAAAGTGCAAAAATTCTTCTCAGGTCCACGAGACATAGACAGCGACAAAAACAGTACTGCGTTTTGTTATATGATTTGTTGTATTGCCTAGAAGAAAATATGTGTATTTCTAGCAAATAATTTAACAAAAGGGATGCATACCAGAAAAACACGATATTTTCTACTGACGGACAAAAAATCTAATCGTTATTCCTACTAAATTAATAGCCACAACAAAGGGCAAACATTTCTCCATTAAACAGTCAAGTCATTTATCAAAAAGCAAACAGTTACTAAACGCAATTAGAACGTCTCATCGTTTCGCCAAAGGGAAAAAATCCCTGGGATTGAAGCATTCGATGCGGCTGGATAGAGGCTATCCAGGCTATCCCGGAATACGGGAATCCCGCAAGATTAACGGTCTTGGCAGGCAGGGCGCCGACAGCCTGGATCCTAGCAGACTGTTAAATGGAACTTAGGGTTGCCCCGCGTTGAAGGAAAAGCTGGATTTTTTTAGAAGATTATTTGGGAGATTTTTGACACTATCATTAGATTCACTTACTTCACTTACTAGAATGGAGGCTCACAAGCTATTTATGTTCATAATATGGCTACAAAATATTTGGGATATCTGTATAAAACTACGGGTTGGTCGACATCGTTGCTTCTATTAGCTGCGAGGGTGTACCTTAATCCGTGTGTCGTTATTGCAATTGGTCAAGTTGCATGTTGGTTCTCTGACCTGAGCTGATCAGCTTAGTTTCAGTGTTGGTACAGTAACGATATTGACTATGCATTTACTTTATTTCGTATAAGTCAGTAGTATTCCTAAGGCAGCCAAAATATTTTCAATGTCCCAATATTCAGACGTGTCAGGTGAAGTGAAATGCCAGGAACACGTCAAATATTTTAAAGCAAGCAAGTTAAACGAAGTTTCATTTGACATTTTCTAGATAAAAAAAGGAAATTCCCAAATGCAATTTCCCCAACCCTAACGGTTGTTAAATGTAGGTAATAGTTCTTCGTTCACTCTACTGCTGAGGGCCAATGCGAACGCGTTTTCCCGCTCTTATTATTAAAACTGACGACTTGTTCCTGTCAAATGAACGGAGTTTCAATCAAAACTGTCGGTTGAATGGATCTCACTCCACCACTGCACTCTACGTTACATTTATTTTTAAAAAAGCAATGAAAACTTTAAAAATGGAACGAGCTCTCATTCTAAGGAGTTTGATTGAAAAAAATAAGTTCGAAATGAGTTTCATTTTTATTAGATTGTAACTTACGCTGTACTTTGTCTTTTCTAATATTGTAAAGACGAAAGCTTTGATTTTCTGAATTGAACTGGCTCCGAAACTACTGGTACGATTTTAAATATTAGGTATTTCACGGCTTGGAGCTAGGCTATCTCCAACTGATTTATTATGGTAAAAATTGTAATATTGTTCCTTTTACGTTATTAACTACTTTTCAGCATAACCATATAACTGAAAAGGAATATAATTACATATATACAATCGAAAAGGAATTTGTTGATAGTTCGGTACCGGTTTAGGACCTAAAAACAGTTGTATATTTATGTAAATTTCAACGCAAAACGCATACGGCGACCTATGATTACTAAACACCTTTTGGCATGTAAAAAGCTTAGTTTACTAAACAGCACTCGTTTCTAGGTTCCATTTCTTACCCATTTGTCTTGGACGATAAGTACTTACTTTATCCATTAAGCAGTACGCCTCGGTGCCGGGATGTGAACCACCGGCTTCTTAGTCTAGAGGTAGGGGGCACCACCTTTGAACATTAAGGGTCGGTTACGTGCTACAGCATTTTGTTTTACGTAAATCTTTCCAATGTGTATTCGATCTCTGTAGAAAAAAAAAGATTTTGGCTTGTACTAAATTGTAATTTTTTTATACATGTTGTAGCCGTGAAATTAGGTAATTCAATAATTTTTCGCACATCATCGATTACACAAAAAAACACTCTAACCGTGTTGGTTAGTCCACGAAACAAAATGTTTTTTAGTTTTGTAGTCATTCTGACTGACTGATTCAATATTATTGGTATGTTATGAAGATCTACAGTGCGGCAAGGATTTTTTGGCGCGTGAGTTATGAATGATTTTTTTTATTCCTTATCTCCCCTTTATTTTCCCTTTATTGGTTTGTTTTAGGCGCTTTATTTGTATTGTGACTATAAGAAGCATTTACCCATGAAAACAAGACTATTATAAAACAAGAGTCTATTGGCTTAAAAGGGTGCTAAACAATCCTCCTTAAAGCCTGTACTACTAGTCATTTAAAAAATATTTTTTTATTAACGTAGAGAAAATAAAAAAGTAACTTTTTTTATAAAGCTTGTTTATTATTATAACATCATATTTTGCAAAATAGACAAATAGATTATCATATTATTTGAAATCGTTTCGTTCACTTATAATATCTACATATCATCAACATTTAACAATAAATACTTACATACATACAACATTCATACACACGGGTGAGGCGTACTAGATGGGTCCCAGGGCTTGTCATACACATTATCATACACTGCCCAATCTAGTACCTAAATGTCTTAGAAAACTAAGTTTTTTTTGCACAGTTATTAGGAATCGTCTACCAGGATCCCTGAACCCAATTCCAGTGGAGATCTTATTAAATTTATTTCGTTCATCAGAAACAATCAACTAATCATATTCCAATCAGGCCCAGTGTTGTCCACCGTTGGACATATGAGAGACATAAATGTCGGGATAACATCGGCATGTCGATAATAATTGATGAAAATACGTAAAAATATACGCAAATAAAAAATATTTTAAATTTAGAGCGCACATAGGTCGTAAGACCGAAAATTTGAGATTTCCAAGACTTTCAGACCCCATCGGTTGGATGGGGTCAGAAAGTCCTGGAGCCCACGAATGGGAAAGCGCAGTGTAAGAAGACCTCCAACAATGTGGACCAACGAACTAGTAAGTACAGCGGGCCTACTCTCTACACACAATACCGATCATCGTGGCACGCCTTTGGGAAGCCCTATGTCCAGCAGTGGACGTCATTGCGTCATTGAAAGTATGATGATGATTGCTAAATTATAATAGTTATTCTGTGGTTAAAAAATCTCATAGATATTGTGATGAACTTGAAATTAGAATTGAATTGAACTGTATTAGATCTCAAAAGGACCGGGAATTTGGAGCCTGGAATAAACCGAGTTTATGTATCTTTACAGTTTAATCTTTTAAATACAGTTATCTATAACTAAACAGGTATATAAGTAATTGTATCGCAGTACGGATTAGATTTTAATAGAAATATATGTAGTTTAGTGTAAATTGATAACCATAATGATACAGTCACATCTTTCGGTTACCTGTCACAGAGTGTAGATCTAGGGGACCATATTACATTGGAAAATATGTGTACAGGTACTTCACGTATTTTTAAAACAATAAAAGTTTTTTTTTTATAAAGTGACCGATTTTTTTATGTCTAAAATCATCGTAAACAGAAAACCTAAATAAATACACAGTACAAGGCTCCGTACAAATTTCACATTAAAATCTAATTATTGTCAAAGACTACAATTTTTACAGATAAGCCAAATAGAACCTTAATGTGTTTTAAAAAGGATACAAAATTAAACGTACCTCAAATCAACTTACATAAGATTAAACGTTCTGTTATTATTTTTTGACTAGATAGCATTTTAATTATTTCTTACATCATCAAAATGCATCATTGCTTTAAAATTAAAAGTATACATACACAAAAGTACGAAGTTAACTACTACTACACAAAATACTTATATTTATGGCACAAATTAATACATTTTATATACATTCTTGTTACACCTACGCCATCTATTGAAAATTACTGAAACTAAATACAAACGATAAATACCTAAGTTTAAATTAATAAATGCTTAAAGTAATGAACTAATCCTTGGTCATGCTTAGTTTAGATATAAAAAATAGGCTTCGTAGCTAAATATCAAGAGGAATACCTAGTTAGGTAGGTAGCTACATTTATAATAAATATTATGCTTATAGAATACAGTTTCTGTTATTCAATAAATACTTATCTACTATGTAGGTTACAGTAAATTAGGCAACATATACCTAGTAGAACATTTGCAAAGGTTTCAGGTTTTCACTCTTTATGGGAATCTATGGATTATGTATGATAAATTAAAAAAACATAAGTAATTAATAAAATATTTCTGTTCATATTGACATTAATGATAAAAGTAGAACTAAAGTGTAGTAAAAAAATCAATCGTTTTGGTGACCAAGAGTGTTGGTCTACTTGTTGAACTTGAAAACTACCAATGTACCTATGCAGGTACGTATACGTTAGAGCTCTCAACAACTAGGAAAAAATATTATAAAAATGTAATAAAGTAAATTGTCATGCGGTTGTCTGTCATTAAGATTGTGATTATTGTAGAAATAGGTTGAATGGAATTGAACATTTGTTTTTTTTTAAATCTGTGCTCTCCAAGGATATTTTGGTGCGTGATATAAAATTTAAAAAAAATATCTATTTGTCAAAGATGGTTGAATATTTTATGAGCGTTTTTGTTCGGGCTCGCTATTTTGTAATTTTTTTTCTTAAAGAAAACTCCATACATATTATCATTATCACACCGGTACTTTTTAATTTGGGTTAGGTGTTTTGTTTATCGTTGTATTGATATAGAGCATTAACCATCACAAAAACAACGGTTGATTTGAGCCATACGCAAAAGGATCCTTGTGGCATATCGGGAACAATATAATGTGACTAAAAATAGCATTACAAATCTAACAAGAACTATTTACACACGGTTACTTTGGGGACGGAACACTGAATTTGGAAATCTTTTGTTCAGAAAGAAGACACTATAACTATAAAAAGGAGTTTTTTCCTCGTCCCTAAATTATATTTAAATCAAAGGTCGATTTTGCATCATGAAAGCTTCATTAGTGAACGCTTCTCATTAGTGTTTTTTTTTTTAAGTGTATTTTATAATAGGGACGAAGAAAAGAAAATGAAAGTAGGTGCCTATCGATTAAATTTAAAAACAACACAATCAAGACCGAAATATTCTATACTACGTTCCGTTATACAAAAAAGTCTTTATGCTGTTATCACATTTAGTCTTCTACATAGTTTGCGCGGTTTTCAACTCACGCGCAGCCTCCACATCACGTGCAAGTCACGTGTCACGCGCAGTACACACTACACACTACACATAGTCTCGCTTTCCTGTGCCACAGTCTATGCTAGTCCTTTCACTCACCACTAGTTCTGGATCATTCCTGCGTTTAAACCAACGGCTTAATGAAATCTGCAACAAAAACAACAAATTAGTAAGTATTTACCAGTGTGTCTATGGTATTAATAATTGTTCACCAGTTGAACTATGTATACAGGTTAATATTTTTTTAAAAGGTAAGGTTGAATTGAGCCGTTTGACCATGGCGAATAGAATACATGTTTCACCACCCCAACCCAACTTTTCCCGTCATGGGGGTCGTAGAGGCGACCGAGGGAACTCTCAAGAGGACGGGCAGCAGCGCTCTTTGTGAGTTAAACCACAACACTACTGCAATCGCCAAACCGCCTGCCAAGCATGGCGTTTATTGGCATTTCCCTTCAAATGTTCACCGAAATCATTGGGGGAGGCCCTAGTCTAACAGTGGACGTCATGTGGCTGATGTTGTTGAAGGTTTAATTTATACATTTTTAAGTTTGTACATAAGGGCTCTAATTTTGTCAAGAAACGTAGAATTATTTCGCTACGGGCAAGGATATACCTTTATAAGTCCACGATTTTCACACTTTCGAAATTTACCCGACCTTAGACACTAGGTCTCTACCTAGTGTATTTTCGTGACTCTTCACGAAAATCCAAAAGATAATGTTTTCTTATAAAGATCCTCTCTAGCACTCACTACAATGATATTTAGTATGTAAGTTTATCACGATGTTATGCTGTTATTGTTACAAACAGACTGGGGTAAATTCCACTCGTCGCTACATTTCCACATTGCTGGAATCGATTCGAGATTAGATTAGATTTGGCTATTTAATATGCTACTGTTTGTAGTAAGTAAATCAGTAATATTCACTAGAAAGGATACATTAAGCCTTAACAGCTTTACCAATAAACATGGTTTATCTATTACGACAATACAAAAAGCTCAGCTGAAATTGTCAGTTATAAGTCAAATACGTTTCAGTAGACCTTAGTAGTAGACCTAGTATAACTTCGGTATAAATTGCATCTATTGGTAAGAGGGTAGACATTTTTTATCATTAGTCTTTTACGAGATTAAAATCTAAAGTGAACACATGAATAGGTCTACCAGGAAAAGACAGTTTAGCCAACACATAAAGTTAACATTGAAACGTAATAAAACGAAATGGGGATTTTAGACATTGAATATTGCACTAAAAAAAAAATAATAAAATCCTTAACAAGTCGGTGGTTTCTCAAAGAACAAATTTTATCACAAACAGCGTGAAACATAATGTAATCTGGATAAATAAGACATGCGTACATATTTTAAGATTATTAAAAAGTAATAAAGAAACGGCAGTTGACAAAAAGTGGGTAGTGCTCGCCGGCCGCAGGTGATAAAAATATTTTTATTGATCATAAACACCTTGTCCATTTAATGACTACCGCGACACCTTCCGATAAAGAAGATTATAATATTAAAAAAGCGGCGGTGACCAAAGGGTATAAAATCTGATCATAAAAGTAATCATGATGCAACCCGCATACCACAAGGTGTGGGAATCCTATAACAGCTATAGGTCCATCCCCTGTAACGTTGGTTTAAATACGCTTGGTGAACTATGGGCGTTTGCTTAGTAAGTGCCTCTGCCTACCTCATTTTGGGATTAAGTTGTTTGAAGTTACCGGTTCGCCGAAACCGCACCATAATTAGGAAACGAATTCGGTCCAAACGTCGCCTTCACCATCACAATTATTGCAAGTTATTGTAAAGTAATTAACAAAATCTTCATATTCTCGTTGTTTTTACGAGTAGTCATTATTCTGTTACCCTCTAGGCTCACAGGTTTATAAAGTACAAGACTATGCGTCTATAACGCGTTAGGATTCGTCGAAACAAGTGAAATCGCACTAAATGTGACATAAAAGTCAATTACAGCGCATTTTTGTTTGATTTCGCATCTTCCCTGGCCCACAAGCTATATAGGCAACTACTACTACTAAGCAGTCAATCATAATCCCTACCGCATCCCAAATATCACTAAGGTCACTTTTTAGACCATGTAGTAAGAAATACTGACAATCTTATTATGTAAACGCTACACAACAAAGCGAGACGGCTATAAATCACGAGCCTAATAGGAATTACGTTACAAAATGTCGCGGTATGGTATCATTATTTTATTTTTACAGAGTCCAAATTAAACCAGTTGTGGATATCTCGAACTACCCGCAGGGTGTGAAATTGTGAAGCCATTTTGATTTATGTCATACAAAGCATGGAAGTACTAAATCGTTATGACAGCGCTGATGAATGTGTTACAAAGTAATTAGGGGTGGTTCCGACAATGCCTATTCTCTATATAAAGGGTAATTTACACGGAGTGAGTTACATGAACTCTAGACTGGTGATAATGACAGTAATATAGTGGGACATTTGATACACGATCATCTTATTCATTACAAAGATTCCGACATAACCACTGAGAACGACTGATTAAATTACACACGGGAGTAATATTTTTTTGGTTCAAATGAAATATAAACAATAAAGAATCGATTTCAACTAGTAAAGATTTAGACTTTTGTGGTTTTCTCATTAAAGCCATTGTGAATAGGATCACACGCGAAGAACTATCAAAATACGTTCACACAGTCGAAAGTAATAAGGTAACAAACATAAAAAATACAGTCGAACTGAAAATCTCTTCTTTTTTAAAGTCTGTTAAAAATACGACTTGAGATAAACCGCCCAGACGAAGTCAATAAATGCTAGAATGTTAACAAAACGAAACGTTAGTGACAGGGGTCCAACCTCTGAACATAATGAGGACACATTCCTTTTGTCAAAATGTTTGCTTATACTAAACATTATGTTACTACACAATACACATTTCAAGTTCATTTTACATTGTGTATGTACTGAGATAGTAACTCTACTCGTGTACACAGCCCTTTATTTTTCCAGTGACGTTTTAATACATGTCACTGATAGCTAATCGCTCGCCGTGAAACATACGTGTGTAAACCTTAATTTCGTTGAATGTTTGTCATTTACGTCCAACCGACTGAATGGTATTAGATTGTTTTGGCCGACTAAGTGAGTTGATTACAACATTTCAAACATGTTAGAGGTTACGATATGTCATAATATTTAAGTTAATGAGGCCAATTATGATATAGTCGCATATTAGTCCACGTGTAGAAACAACAAGCAGAAAACATAGCTAAGCTTGCAGCTTATCTTCGTTCAAATCGCGCCGTGATGCACGGTAAAAATAAATGCAATATAAGTACGTGTTTCTTTGAATAAAAAATCACTGAATACCTATTTATTTACTTCCTCATTCTTTAACTAGTTTGACCCAGTTCAACTTTTAAGAGCATTTGTATCTGCGTTTTTTTTTTTATAGCAATTCACGCCTTTTAAACCCAAAGTGGTGTAGACAGAGGCACTTAATCGGCAAATGCCCACAGTTCACAAAGCGCATTTAATCCAACATGATAGGGGGTAAGCTCATCGCCGTCATAGATCTCGCACACCTTTTGGCATACGGGTTTCATGACGATGATGTCTTTCGCCGTACATAGGCTCTGAAAAAGAGAACCATTCGTACACGCTTAGTACAGCCAGGTTTCGAACCCACAACCTCCTTGCTGGTCCGTGAAGTGCTCGACCACTGAGCCACAATTAAAGAATATTGTACCTCAGAATGCTAAGCATAATTTATATTTGTATTCCGTAAGTCGCAAAATTGAATTCTTAAATCGTATTGAATAATTATTGTTTCTTTTTAAATACTTCACGTTTCTTTTTATAACCAATATACACTCAGAAATTTTAATCCAAAATAATTGAAGTAAGCAGAGGCACTTAGCAACCAAATTCCAGCATTTCGTACCTACACATTTTGCTAAGCCGGTTTTACACCCACCACCTTCCGAAGGCGATTCCAGAGACACCACTCCTAACAGTTATTTAGTTTTTTTTTAATGATTTCTTTAAATACCTATTAATTTTCTTATTTTTGTTGGGGCTCACGGCTCGTATCACTGCAATCATTGCTGATCTAATTTTGATCGACAAGGTTTAAAAAAATACACTATCGATATGGTTAGCGCTTTCATGATTGATAGCATTTTTGTAATACTGACATTCACCATCTGATGAAAACACGACGTTAATGTGCTAATTACGCAGACTGATCGCCAGGTTGCGGAAAATGCCTAGAAAAAAATTGCTGACTACACTCAAAAGAGAGTACATAGAAACCTCACCTTAACCTTCGACCTGGCAGGCTGCTGCAGCACATATATGCAGAATATGACGACGCCTTGCGGCGCTGTGATCAGGTCGAACATGTTCCAGCCGCCGCCGTCCACGTCGGCAGCCCACGACACCACCTCCATCATCATTGAGAGGCCCATGATGGCCGTCAGCACGCAGCCGTTGCGGAAGCTGGCGATAAATAAACAATGTTAAAAACTGTTTTGTAGGTACAATAGGTTTTAACAAGATATTGCGCCCTTATTTATATTTCTTTGTTAGTTTGTAATTAAGGCAGTATTCGCCTTTATTGTAAGAACACGTTTATATACAGGGTGAAAAGAAATTATTGACCCAGGACATTTCTTTATTTTTGAAAAGAAACAAAACTGCTTAAATAGTTTTTGAGATTTTCCTGTCTGACCCGAACCAAATAAAAATTAAGGAAATGAATCCGCGCGAAACATTTACATTATTTGTATTAAAAGATCTAAGCCTACATAGAAACTGACATCCAGAGCATACAACAAATGTCTTGGCACATACATAACCAACAAGCACACACGTCGCTAGTGGCAAACGAACCATTCAACCAAATCAGTCGGCAAATTAGTATGTATATATTTGCATAACAAAACGCAGTGCATGTGCAAAACGCAGCATTAGTGTTATTTGCTTTTCTTCCTGTGTGGTCAACGTATCACGGCCAATTGAATCCGCTTCGCAGAAAACATTACGGCCTCTAATGACATAATGCCCTATAGCTTAACAAGGGCGGGTGCTCAACTGCGCATAGATCTCAAATATACTCGGAAATTTATGTTTTCCGTCTATGAACTATATCAAAAGAGTTTGACAAGTAAGTTCAAATATAAGTTAAATATACTGGCCACTGAACTTTAAAAAAAAAGGAATACCTTGAATGTTATAGAGGTACATTAAAATATTGCCTATGCAGTTACACCTCTCAACTGTGAAAACTACAAAGCCAATTTCTAATTTTGCACCAAGTGAATATAACATTAATTACATACTACGATCGAAAGGATTGCAACCGGAAAGATCAAACCAAGAAATTGGCGAACTCAGGCCAAAAGAAAGGACAACAGTGTTGACAAAAAAACATCTATTTTTAAACGGACTGAAAAAAAAGGAGGAGGTTCTCAAGTATTCGGTATTTTTTTTATGTTTGTTACCTCTAAAATTTTGACTGGATGAACCGATTTGAATGATTCTTAATTTCAGAGATAGTGCTTCCGTTTGGGCCCAGTTAAATTTGGTTCAGTTCCGACAATGGTAAACATGAGAAAATTAGTACGGTCCTTTTTTATTTACAGTTATTAAATGGCTAATCTATTGTATTAGATAGTCGCAGTCCCTGCTCGTGTACTGTGGAGACACAGCCCTACAATTCCCGGGCATTACAGGGGTACGCAGCGAAACAAATTGCAGGTTACTGACGGATATACCTGAGCCATCGTATTATGATATTTGCATTAAAATGTTGAGCAAAGATACAATTACTATACATTGTAAACAAACATTTTATTTATCTTTTAATTCTTAGAATGTAGACTTCATTGCTGACTACAGTTGTCATGTATAGTCAAGGGTCAAAAGCACTTCCGGATTTGTCAAAATAACTGGATTCGATTATTAGATAATTTACTTGCAATTGAAAGTTATGGGTTCCACAAAATATGATAGAATTATATCAAATGGCCTCTTTTTCTTCTCGAAAGGAAACCCGCATATCATTATATAACATTATGTAAACTGGATAACAACAATAATGGGCCCACTCAGTTAAAAATATATTTTTTTTTTTACAGCACTATGAGCGTTTGACCACCATCCTACCTGATGTTAAGTAGCAGCTGCAGTTCGAGCACACTTTTTCATTAGAATAGGTAGATATACCTAGCGCCTTGTTCATTACCCGCGACTTGAAGACCTAAAGACTATACTGCGTAGGAAACATAAACGCCGGAAAGTCGTTCTACTTCCGGAGTAAAGTAGAAATGGTGAACATTTTTTCGTTTTTATTACAAAGGTCATCTTTGTCGTTTCTAATTGGTAGGTAGATGTGGCATCGTCACCGACCACCGTTACTCTATGAGGAAGGGTTAAATTTTGGGGTTGGTAAATAAGTCACCAATAAAACAGATGTCAAATAAATCAATAACATTGACATAACAATTGTTTAAAACAAACTCGTCTCTCGCTGTCTTTCCCTATGTATGCTTAGATCTTATAAAATACACAAGAAATGTTGATGTGGTTTTCTTTAGTAGAAAGAGTTATTCTTGAGGAATAAAAAATCTTTCTGGATAAGAAATCCCAAATATGCATCATGTACCTTAAAAAATATCTCTATATTCACCTAAATCAGATTCAGATTATAAATACAACTTTGTCCAATTCTTGACTCATAACAGGAAAAACTAGTAAAATCAATGTACATAAATGCTGATAGCCTGGAACTAAGCTGTACAAAACCATTTTTGCTTGACCTACACTACTTGAGAACTCATAGGTAAAATCAGACCAAGTAACAGAGCTAACTGTGAAACATAAATTCTGTAACGATAATGTGCCACTTTATCAAGTCCAACCCATTTATGTAATTCATTGATCAATAAAACCATTAGTAATCTTGCTATTCAAATAAAAAATGAAGATAAAACGCGTGTGTGCTGCCCTTATAGGTTACTAGTGAACACTCCGCGATTTCATTCGCGCATTTATAAACTTCTACCCACTTTTTTACCCCTTTAGGGGGATTAATTTTGAAAAATCCTTTTTTTATCTTACGTATAGACCTGAAAAGGATTCCCCGTGCAAATTTTCAGCTTTTTAGGTCGAGGGTTTGGGCTGGGCGTTGATGAGTTAGTGATGAATGAATCAGTCAGGACTTTGATTTATATATTTATTTATATACTCCGATTTATATATTTAGATTTCGACGTATTTCAACGTACCTGTCTACCGATGCATGCTGTCCAGAGCGTGCTTCTTATTAGGTAATTAGGCGATGAACTAGACAGTAATTAACAGGAACCCAGTAATTGTGATTTGTATACGCCAACTGAGATTATGGACATACATGTGCATACGCCTACTGATCTACACATAGTTATATTTAAAACGATAACATAATTTTTGTTGTGTGTGTATACATCACTATGAATAGTCTGGACTCATTAGGATAAACGATGAAATATTAGTCTCACATTTTAAAGAGAAATTCTTACATTATAATCTGACAAAATACAGGGAAACTTTTACTACCTTAGGCTAGCTACTTACATAAATATTATGAAATACATTTGCAATTAGCTCACAGCAAGCCTCATTTCATGTTTATGTCGGAGGCAGGAGAACGACACGCCGCGCCGCTGTGTTCCTAGAGACAAGCTACCTAACCACTGCCGTACTGGCAATAATCTCGGTCGTCAAATCGATATAAATATCTCGTGTCGCGATGTTTGTAACCAAACTCCTTCAATACAACTGGACCTTTTTTATGCAATGAGCAGTAAATTCTCCGAGTCGGAAAACAAATAATAACGGACTATAAAGTACTTTCATTTTTTATTTCCAATAACTCTCACCGATTGATATTTTTTTTTAAACTTTGTGCATATCGGTTAGGTCTGAGAATCGTTAACATCTATTTTTCACACCACTAATTGGTAGTAAATAGGTAAAATAAGATGATGATGATGATAAGATGTTTTTTTTTAGTGGCAAAAAACGTTTCCCATATGAGCTTGTGAAGAGATCGAGAGCGACGAGGTCCCGAGCTGAATTCTCTGCAATGTGGTCGTCATGCCCCATGCAAGGGGGACAAAAAAAAATACGAGTACGCTTCAGGACTTTTAATCCCAAAGTGGGGTAGGTACAAGAGGACAAGTTCGTGACAAAACTGGAATGTTTAAAAAATTATCGTTATGTGCGTTGCAATAACGCGCACGCCTCCAAAAAATGGCCAGTACGCCGAGAAGAAAGTAGGACTTGGGTGGAGGTGCCTTTGTCCCTGAAATTTGTAATGAGACAGCTACGAGGGAAACATAATGACAATACTCACATCTTCCTGTAGGTGGCGATGCGCTCAGACATGTTGGGCCGGTCCGGCGCCGGCGAGCGCTCGTGCGCCGGCAGCTGCTCGCCCAGCACGGCGCCGAGCCGCACCCAGTCGTCCGTCGTGCTGAACTCCGAATGCGTCAGCTCCACCACTGTCATAGGGTGTGGTTAGGAAATAGTGTAACTGTTATCATTGCTATAATCAACTACACACGTGAGCAAAAATTCCTGGCCAACCTCAATAAACTGTATAATTCTGAAAGTAGTGGTACTTTAATTGTCTTTTAAAAAAGTTTATTTTACTCAACTTTCCTCGATTGCGAGATGTCTAAGATATTATTTAGATGTGTTGTGTACCTAAAATGATGTGTGAATTTTCGGAATTTCTGACTCGAGAGTGTAAATGTCGCCTAGTCATGAATACGCAGGGCTTAATAGGAGAACACGTTATTATTTCACTGTTTCCTAGGAATATTATGCAAAGTCATTTATTTCATTGTGGCATATCTCCAAACTCTAGGATCTACATAGGTACCAAATTTCAAGTCCCTATGTCCCCAGGTTTAGCTGTATGCTAGTTAGTGAGCAGTAGGGCATTTGCCCAAAACGTATTTTACCCAACGTGCATGAATCGTGCAACAGACCGCTTGGTAACTAACAATCAAACACAAGTAGGCTACAGTTCCTATAAAATAATTCCTGTATTCTAGAAATAACTTTAATTGCGCCTTATTTACGTAACACGTGTTACTATACGTTGGCATATTTTGGGTGATGTTTAAAGTATTTGTTATTTTCTTTGCGTGACAGTTCATTTAACACTGGCAGTGTTTATAATTAATATCAATTGCAACAAGTAGGTACAATACGTAATAAACACGAAGGAAATGATTCATGTTTTTGAATGAACGTCAGTGCATTGTTATTTCAGTTTATCATTTAGGGATTAGTACACGTATATTTTATGTTTCCTTAACGAGATATGAACGATTTTTACGTAAATGTAGACAACGTAGTAGACTTAGTATTATTATTTTCAAAGTCTTTGAACGTAATGATATTCTAATGCCCGTATTCTGAAACAATAATCAATACTCAAGTGTCACTTGAAAATTGTTTGTCTCTTTTACACTGACACAGTTAAGGTAGGACAAACATTATTTGAGCATAGATCTGCCCTTGGTCAGAGTTTCAGAATTCGAGCCTAAAAGCTATTGAAGGTACTTGAATATCTGTAACTAAATTACTTTGAATCACAGGGATACTTGGATCTGATGTTTCTCGAAGTCTTAATGTCATATACTTTAGAGTACCTAAATTAAGAAGAAACAGTCTATTAAAAAATAAGCAGATATGGAATAGTCAAAGAACAGACATTTCTGCATCAGAGCATAATCACCCTGTGGTTCAAACTAGCTCCAAATTACGGTAGAAGGCTCACCAGTAAAGTCCTTCAGTTGGTTATACTGCTTGGCGATAGCTCGCGACGTCAAGAAGAAAATGATGACGTTCCCCAACATGATGAGTGCCACAGGTACGTAGAAGTACGGCAACGCACCTTTGTCAGCTGCAAAAGAGAATAGACTTTAAAAATTACATAAATGTCGTAAGTTTACCTTTTAAACCCAAAGCGAAGTAGGCAAAGATTTACTTACTACGCAAACACCCATGGTTTACCAATCGTATTTAACATAATGTGTTCGAGTGTTATCATCATGCTGTCGTTGCGCAGGATACAAGATCCCCATTTTGGTACAAACCCCGGATTGCAGGTCTGAATACCGGACCACTAAACCACAGGCACTCTAGAATATATATATTTTGGGTCAAGTCGTGTTTGTAATTAAAGAGAGCGTTCTTCTTAAATGTTACTGTCCATTTTTGATTTGGCGGTTATACCGTCTGCCGTCGAAGCCCCGATCCCTCAAGATATCAGATCCGCGATCCTACATACCTTGGATCGCGGAGCTGATCTGTATAATAAAATAATTCACCGTGTAGATTCTGAGGAGGTTCGTTTCAGCTCTTATATTTGTGCCTTACAACCTTTTTTTTTATTAAGTATGCCCTGATTATACTCCCTACATCTTTAACCATAGTTGAACTAAAAATTACTATCTGTAGTTAAAAATCTAATTGTATGTGCAGTTTAATTCCCCGACGCCCATAATATAACAATTATAGTAGACGTATCGATTACCACAAGTGCGGGCCTATTCTAGTTAGCTATCTGGTAGTGAAAAAAGGAAAATAAAGAATAGTATTCGACTTGTCTAAGAACAACCGAAATCAAGGACGAACTGAAACTAGATTTTGAGCGTCTGTGGTCCAGTTGGTCGGACACTTGACTTGTAACCGGGAGGTCCCGGGTTCGAGTCCGGCTACTGGACCTGTACCAATGGGACTCTTTTTCAGAGCCTATGTACGCAACGCAACGCTCGTACGGTGAAGGACAACATCGTGATGAAACCCGCACACCACAAGTGTGTGAACCCTATAACGGCGATGGGCTCACCCCCTGTCACGTTGGGTTAAATACGCCTGGTGAACCGTGGGTACTTGCTTTAGCAAGTGCCTCTGCCTACCCCTCTTTGGGATTAAAGGCGTTAAGTGTATTTTTAGATTTTGAGTTTAAAAATTGAATCGTCAGTGAGTTCAAAGTTTAATTTCGGGTACAAATAGTATTGCTATTATGAAAACGCAAGAGTAGCCACCTCTGCAATGCTAAATGCACCGGCTCATTAACATGGCCGTGCGGGAAACACGAAGATCGTCCACACACGGAAATTACCCAGATAATCGATTCCCGATATCGAAATTTCCCGATGCGAATTACCGAAAACCGAGAACAACCGCAGTTTTGCATTTATTACTTACTGTTAATTACGGAAATTAGCGATTTCGAAGATACAGTAACACTTTTGGGTGTGAGTTATTAGCGAGAGGGTGTGGCCTTGTGGTTAGATCATTCGACTTGCTATCGGAAGGTTGCCGGATCTTTAAAGCATAAGCAGGAATATATACACGCAGTAAGGCGTGTATCGTAATAGCTTACCAAAATGCAAGTTGTTCTTTGACAATAAAGTGTCTCTGTCTATCGTCTCCTGAATTAAAAAGGCCTTTAAATAGGAATTCTCAAAAGGCTGTTTACCTCTGGTTTAGCTGGTTAACGTAAGGTTGGAACATAGGTACAGGCACTTCCGTTACACAAAGCTCTTACGATAAATGGGCACATCGTATGACCGCATAGCAAAACGGGGAAAGACGTATTACACACCTATGTTAAAATGCAAGTAAGTACCTAGTTCTTTGGCAACTGCCTCTACTTATCCCTCTTCTCCGATATTAAAAAGGCGTTTAAAATTGGAATTCACGAAATTACGCAACTGTAATCGATACTATCAGATTGAGAATCATAAATCTCTTGTTATCAGGAGAAATTTGAGACTTGAAGTGGCGAGAGCAATTATTGCTATCTCGGTTAGTGAATCCGACATTATTCTGAGGGAATCGAGCGTCGATGATGCTGCACGATGGAGCCTTTGATCTTATCTGTTGATTGGACGGGCCTCTGATTAAAGGGAACTGAATTTTTAAGAACAGTTTAAGAGAACAAGCTTTTACAGAGTACTTTGACGACTATTCCGACAAGAATTTCGCAATTAACACATTAAAGATTTAAATCCAAAAATATGAATGCTATGAATATTATAAAGGCGTAAGTTAGATTCTATGTTTGTTATATTTTCACAGGAAAAGTACTGAAACGATTTTAGTGCATCTATAAAATCATATTATTAATAATAGCATCTGCATCGGAATAACGTAGGTATAGGATTTATAACACCACCCGAGGTACGGCGTGGTCATAATGTGAAGGATTATTGTTTAAACATCGTATTTTTTTATAAATATATTTTTTAAGAGCGTCTGTGGTCCAGTTGGTCGGACACTTGACTTGTAACCGGGAGGTCCCGGATTCGAGTCCGGCTACTGGACGTGTACCAATGGGACTCTTT
>SJJU01072684.1:20028-38973 GCA_012932125.1 Conopomorpha cramerella | reverse complement strand
GAATGAAATCGCGGGGCGTAGACTAGTATATTATATAGATATAATAAATAAATATCTCCTAAGAATGAAAATTACACAGAACAGGATACTGTAATCCAACTTTGAAAGCGCTGGAAGTGTAAAGTTCTAGCTCTAGCTCTGTCTGTGGCTTATTCCGAATATCGACCCTAGAAAATCCACCCCAGGATGGATAGTGGGAAAACACTCGTCCAAGAATTCACCTCGTCATGTAAATTAAATTTTCAATTGTATGACAGGGTAAATAAGCGAGCGCGCATTTTCCGAATATCTGGGCTAGATTTTCCAGAGTGTATAGTGGGAATAAACCCTGTCTGTACCTAACCTAGTTATTGTATTACAAACAAGCAATGTCAACAGCATCTCTATCAGTCACATTACAAAACGTGGTTTATCTTTGGTCTTCGTCTAAACCCTTCTGTATCCCCGTCTGACGTTCACTAGGAGAAAGAGAGAACGGTAGATTTAGACAAGACCAAATACATTCCAATTAAATACCATTGTCCAAACCTGTAAAACTATTAAAAAAAAAGTACTTAAAAGGGTTGAAGTAATTTAGATTTTTTTTTAAATAAATGACTTTAACCAACCCCACTAGCAAAGCGCTCCTAGAAAGACATGACAAGACATATCAGGCACTGCGATTGGTTGAAACAAGCTGAGTCGCACGATGTGTGACATAGCAGCCAATCACAGCGCGTATTTGTTCTATGTCCTGTCTTTCTTGACGCGCTTGCTAGGGCTGCAGTACTGGTTTCCCCTATTTATTTAAAAAGTTCCCCTCGAATTATCTGGTCTGCTATCATTACACCCTGGTCACTTGTCATGAGGTCACGTTCACCATGTCACGTTTGTAATGTCTTTTTCCAACAAAAAAAGAATCATCAAAATTGGTTTATAAATGACGATATTATCCGCAAACAAACATTAAAAAGCGGTCGAATTGAGAACCTCTTCCATTTTTGAAGTCGGTTCTACTTTTTGTAATGAGGTCGTATTAGTTTAAAATATAAACCGACTACGTCAAAAGCCAGAAAGTACCTGCCAACAATAAACATTCCAACACATTTATGGCGTTCTCGCAAATTAACTCCAATGTTATAATTCAACCTAACTGTCGCGGTCAATAACATCAGTAAGTTATTTCTAAAAGACCTTGAGTCAATGCTTGCTCCGAATTCATATTATTAGTTCTTTTTCTTAGTAATGTTTGGACTGAGGCTTCTAGACCAATTGGCCATTGGTATTTTCTGCACGGCTGTCTTGTTTGTAATGCCAGATTCCCATTACATTAGATAGAAATCGCAAAAAAAATGTGTTCGTTTGTTTTTTTTTGTAAAGTAATCTCGATCTAAATCATAACACTTTTTGCTCATTACACAAAAATTTCGTTTAAATCATGAAATGGCCATGAATTGGCACGAAACTTTTTTTTGTACATTTATAGGTATGTACTTCTATTTGCGTTTGATGAATTAAAATTCTGATACGCATTTAAAAAGTGAACAAGTACCTATCTCTCAAGGTTCTGTCCAACTTGAATAATAGTAGAGGTACAGGGGAGGAAGTCAAATTTATTTTAAGCAATTTTAGAAAAGGCGCTTACTCAATACGACCCTAGTGTATGCTTTTTCATGTTTGTTCGCGGATATGATAAAGGTGGTTCCATGATAAGGATACCAGCGTTTGATGATGACAGACCACATAATATATCGAGAGGAACTTAAAGAATAAGTTGAAGTCGGTTCTTTTTTCTTTAATCGTCACGTACTAGCATAGGACGTAAAAATATTGACAGTCTATAGAGAGGATCCGATTCATCATGTCAGGCTACTGACGTGGGCTACTGGGTGGTGCTGGACATAGGGCTCCCCAAAGGCGCCGCACAAAGTGAACGCCGCAGTGGCGGAGAAAGGTAAGACCAATAGTTCTGCAGTATTCCAATAGCAGCTACTAATATACTAATATCACATATTAATATGCCAATCACACAAAAACCCCTAGGTATACCCCAGGGCCCCCTCATAAGTTTGGTTTGATGGGCTCCATTAAGATTCATCTTCAAATCATCAAATAAGATGGGACAGACCAAGATTGAAAGATAATGCTTTAATTTGATTTTGAAACTGCCATTTCGCTATATATATAGAGAGGTATACAGCGGTGATTTAAGGGTTCAGGTGAATAGAGGTCACACCATAAGGACATACATCGACCAGATTTATGAAATCCCGTAGGTGACCTGAAAAGTACTCGAAATGAAAGGGTATCAGAACCGTTACAAATTTAGAACTGTAATCTCTGCCTACCCCTTTGGGAGACCAGCCGTGAAGTATATGTACGTAAAATAATAAGAGTTACTAGTAAAAGAAATCATGCCACAATGAGGAGTTTTCTAAAAAAAAATACAATCTATCAAAGATAGTGCGAAACGAAAGAGATGTGACTACTTTATGCTATGATCGTTTGTCTTCAGACTCGCTCTTTTGTGTTGTGTGTATTTTATTTAAAGAGAACTCCTTTTATCTCAACGGGCGCTAACCTTAACACAAAAAAGAGAAGCAAAAATGTAAGTAACTTACATACTTCCGTATTACTTTTTGTCTTTTTTGTCTACTTTAAAAGTAGTACAAATAAATAGGAAGGTGTTACCACACTTAAAAAAACTCACCTCACGTTCCAATAAGTGTCGAACACCATGATGTTGAGCCAAAAAAAGCTGGACACGAAGGAAAACTGGATTGTGTACGCTGCAACAAGAAAATTACGTGAAAAGGGGAAGAAAACTTCTGAATTAGTTCTGGCGTTAGTTTCGTTTGACCCAAAATCAATACATAAGCAATAAACAATATTTAGCAGATTGTCACTACAAGTTAATTTTTCTGATATCTTCAATTTCGTTGGTGCACATGACTTAAGTCAACGCATAAAATGCACCATCTTATTCTTGCCGACCTAACCCTTGTCTGATACATTGTAAAACGATACAACAGTGCTATAGTGAAAGAAAAGACATCTTTGTAACAATATGTATCGTGATCTAGGCAATAAATATTCATGGAAATGTTTGTTCAAGAGTCAGAATCTTTACTCCATGGAAAAGAGAGTTGCTTTCCGGTGTTAGTTGAAGTAGCATGTGACTCTAGTGCCAAAAGGAGCGCCAAGCTCAATTATTTTTTTTTAGTTCTAAACTAAGAAATACACCAAAATATTACTATACGTATTTACTATTTGTTCTTCTAATTACAGAGCAAACACTTCATGCCACATTTACCAGAACATTTGTTCTCAAAACATCGAAGCAACTAACTGAAAGACTTTTATTAGAATTCAAAAACTAATTACAAAACTTCGTTTGATGGTTCAAGTTCAACAAGACGAAAAAATAAATATTTAAGTAGGTAGTTAGTTTACTTTAACCGTTAACAATTATATTTTTTGCATTTGAATTAGTCGAACAATAGATTTCCAGATCAATGCACTCGAGTCACAATAGTATGACATCAGTCAGACTAAGATATGGACTAAGCCCCGTATTCCGGAACTCCTTACAACAGATCTCTGCTCAAGAAACGTTTGTCCTGCTCTAAACGTGTTTGTGTGAAAGAGACAAACTATTTTTGAGCGGCACTTGAATGTTTATCGTTTCAAAATACGAGCTTAAGTATGAACTGTTTGATATTTTAGACATATTAATTTTATTTTACGATAATTGGGCATCGTTTGATAAATCTACCAGAGTGTAGCAGACTTGGCATCCTGGTAAGTAGAGAGCTGATGGAACATACATCCAGCAGTGATACCTGACGGAAGGTGGTGTCAAAAGTACTAGGCAAAACACCGTATTAAATGGAGATTTTCAGGCTCTCTCTATACTTCTAGGAGACAGGCGTGAAGTGTATTTATGTACATATGTATATATAATCCTTGCTACGTCACATTAACGTTGATCAACTTACCCATAACAGTGCATACTGGTCGAGGAAAGGCGTGACCAGCCAGCTGTATAGCGGCCCGGCAGGAGAACGAAGTCGCAAGACATAGAGCGTGGCTGGCCAATGCCTTGCCTTGTGTATCCCGCATCTCCCGGATCAGGAGGTATACGGCAGCCGTCGCCAGGAGGAATGGTACTGATATTAGCATACCTGAAAATAGGCACTAGTTAATTGAGCTCGATATATAAAAATAATGCAATGATGCGATCGTAGCTCCGCCGTCTTCGTTAAAGAGGTAAGAAATACTGGGTGGACACCCTTTGGATGGGCGACCATGTTCAGGTAAAATCTTTTCAAACGTTTCCATGCCTCGGACGGCAAGTGAAATCGTAGGTATTTAAAATGAGATCGAAATACTTACCAATAGCATAAAATATGAGTAGAATGACAGTACCGGCTACTGCAACAGATTCTGGTGCCCTGAAGCACACGACCGGCAGAGTCATGCCAGCTCCATAAGGGTCGCTTTCATTCCAGAAAGACTCCATACAGTAGTCCTTTACTCCCATCAGGGTAACCTCTTGGAATGGTGCGAATAGAGAACCATTGTCCAACAAATAGAACTCCGCTTCGCTCATGTTGTCAGGGTTGAGGAGGAATCTGGTGAAAAGACAAAAAAATTATAAAAATGAACATACACTTAAATTTGTAGTATGCCAAAGAAATGGATTTTTGGGGGTTTTATGGGTTATCAATCTCTGTAGATATTTTGCGCACCGGCAATCCATAGTTATGTCGATTCCGGAATAAACGAACAATGTTCTTATCTTATGTTTGGAAGGTACTTTATACTGTAATGAATTGACGATATTTTTACGTTTGTGTTGTAGTACGTAGTGTTTACGCCTCACTACTTATCAAAATAACTAAACTACTAAAATCAATATGACACTTTATAAAAATAGGATCTCCAATTTGTTACAAAAGTTATACAATGTCTTATGTACCATTTGACAAAACAGTGTGCAAGTTAAATATTAGGCAATACGGAACTGATACGATCCGGACACACGTCTACTGCCTCATCCCCATTCACGAATCTTCTTACAGCATACTTTTTAAGAGCAAAATGTTGAATACCACTAATTCCATACATACAAATAGAAGCAAATAAATATCCACCAGTCAATACCATTAGATCGCCTTTTATATCCAGGATCTACTTTGACATCTAAAGTAATCAAAGTATAATCAGTGAAGATTAATCTAGATCCCTGAGAAATACGACAGCGGTGGCTGAGATAATTCAATCAACTTGTAGGTATTACTTGTATCTAATTGCAGATGAAAAAAGTAACGGACAGAAAGAATCTAAACGGCTTTTCAAAATTATTCCTATCCAGCCCCCTGTTGCTTTTTGATTATTGTGTAGCTGACACAATAATGAAGACATTTCTTGGTCGGTCGGACATTTTCCGAAATTTCCGTTCGTAATGTTGCGATTCAAGTAGAAAATAACGGCTGCCAACGATTGTTACGTGAGTTTCAGAGTCGTTTTTACTTGATACGTATAAATCCAAATGCATGCAGAACTTAAATCCTACAAAAGCCCTCTTTTGTCACTCCGAAGAAGGATGCACTTTTTTTGTGTTCCTCATTGTTCAAACTCCTCATTTTAAAAAGAAAACATTTTTTTCTAAATCGATAATAATAATATTTATTAGCGTGCGTTAGCGTAAATTACGTTTCACAAATATGGGACAGGTCCAATAAACCAGGGCCCACTTTTTTAAACTTAATTGCTTTTGGCACAAAATAACTTCGCGCCTTTTATTCCCAAAGGGTTGTCAAATGCACTTGCTAAGCACACCGTGTTCAGTACTCATACATTCTACGTTCATGAATTTAGCACTCGTTAGGTAGATACAGGTTTTTTCACAATGCGGAATTTTCCGTGACATTTATTTGACAGATTACCATCCTTATTACTGTCACTAATGTGTACTGAATTGAGACTGTAATATGGATATATTATGTAAGTGAAATTCTTATTTATATATCATTTTTCCACAATATCGCAGACGGTACAATCTAATGTTATTTGTTAGACGAATAAATAAGTAAAGAAGCAAAAACGATAATCTGTCAAAGATACGCCATGAAAAACCCATTATGAAAGTAAAAGCCAGTGGGAACCGCAGTGTCACCCTACGTCGCCTCCGTAAGGTACTCACATTTGATCCGTACAAGGGTTTCCGACCAGTGTTTCAAACAAATTGGTCTCAAAACCCCAGATGAAGGAGTCGTTCCCACGGTAGAATTCTGGGACGAACGACAGAGTGGTTGGTGAGCAGAGCCTGCTGCCGTTGTCCAGGCGCGTGCTACTGAGGTTCTGCCCACTGGGACAACACTTCGGCACCACAGCTGCCGCCTTCACCTCTTCCACCTGTTGAAGAAATAAAAACATATTTAGATATACATACTTACTTCTTTCTTATCAATGGATAGCCTATACACCGTCGAGAGGCAGATAGGGTCAGGGTAATGGTAAACACGTCCTAACTAGTGAATAATGTGAACCATCCTAACGGGGTGCACACAACTTTTGGAGTCATGATGCCTCCAAAGCATCTTCTAGGCTGCTAACTGGGGCTTAGCTGGACAATTTTGAGCGGTAAGTTGCTAGAAATAGCTCAATAATCCTTTTCCCATTCTGGATATTCCTGTATAAGTCGTTCCAAATAAAATGTACATTAACACTTGGATAAAAGTAGAAAAATAGTTTATGGATACTGGTAGAATTTTACCCAATATCAAATGAATAATTCGGTTGAACCTAAAAGCTCATTTATCATTGAACTTGCGACCTTATTGTACCGGGATCCGGCTTAATAGATGATGATGACGATGCCTTGAATAATATCTGCCGAACTAATGCCCTGGGTAAATTATGATTTGTTTGGCTTCGTCCTGAATTAATTCGTTCTCAGCTCATGAAATTTGGGATCCCGACGAAATACAGTGAGTACTTTAAACCAATTTCACTGACCTGAACATCGAACGCAAATTAATCATTAGACGGTATCAGGTTAAGCTGGCTGCAAATTTGGTAGACGTAAATGGGACGCCGAATTAATTCTTAAGGGCAAGACAATCAGAACCCGTCACTTAGCGATGACAAATAGCCCAATTCAACCAATAAGCCTCGTCTCATCACAATTCCTCCGAGCATCTGATCTTTGACGTCCACGGAGCTATCAGGTTCCGGCAATGACGTAATGCGTGGTCCTCGGGAAATTGGTCACGTATATTCTCACTTGCAAATGCGTTTGACTCGCCAATTTGTCTTTTGGAGGCACCAATTTTTTTTCTTCATAGTCACGCTCCTACAGCGAATGCGGATCACGGCCAGTTCACGCTGATCTTCGGTTTTAAGTATTGTATTATGTAAATAGAGATCAAAGTGGAGCGTATTCGTTTACGATGACGTGTCTGGTATGGGAGCTGATGTTTTGGTATTGGGCGGGTCACGTCACACAGCTTGTTAGAGACGTGCCATCAGTTGACCCTGTGACGACACTTTGGTGACTTCCTCAGTTTTTTTTTTGGATGTTAACAAGAAATTACGTAGATAGCTAGTTCTTGGTATACTTACCAAGATGTATCACATCTGATAGGTAGTGTTTACCTTCAACAGCGTGCAATGTTCAAGTTGCGCAATGTTTAATCAAAGTTGTAGTATAATGATAAACATGCCTAATGATGATTGGAATGAAAATGCTGAGTACTAGGTAATTATTTTTGTAACTCATGTCACCAAGCGTACAGGTCGCATATTATGTCTTACTCTAACCGCGTTTGCATGAAAGAGACTCTCTTGGATGTTGAATCAGTAGTACTTCTTTCCGACAAAGTAGCGACAAAGTACACATCAAATACTTCTGTAATGACGTAATACAATATGTCCTGCGTTGTAAAGTGCTAAATATCGCACATCTGCCAGAAACAATGTCTTCCTTTGTAACCGAAAATATATTAAATAATCATAAAATGTTATAATAATATTGATACTATCAAACAAAAAGCAAAATCAAACTAAATTACTGCCATTAATTACTGAAATTTGATAGTCGACCAGAATACAAATGAAACATATCCATTTCAATATGGCAAATGTTTTGTATAAAAAACTGCACGATTAATTTATCTAATCCCATATAAATAATAAGTGAGATAGCAATAATAACAATGGTCGATAATATCGTTCAACACACTCGATAACAGACAATTTATTTATGCGTAATAACAAACATGTACAAATTAACATAAACATTTTCAGTATAAACGGACATTTCCTGTAAAACAAACTCCAAGAGACATTTGGTCTGATTATACGATACAGGAAATGTAGCTTAACTAGTATAGCGTATAAAATATCTATTTAAAGCTACTTTAACAGGGGATTCCCCGGAATCAGTTTTATTTCCCCTTGCGTTTATTGCAATAAGCCTGTCGGGTATTTTTGAATAGTTATTTCCGCTGTTATCTTATGGTGAAGGAAAATATAGTAATTCCACACAAGTCATACTCAAATCATTTTTAATTAATGACAATGCCAGCAGATAATCGCGCAGAAAATCGTTTGTGCATTGTCAAAATTCAGTTACACGACACCTGTGGAAAGAACAAAAAAACACCGTTCGACCTTAAGTTACAGGGGTCCATCGCCTTTGAAATTCCTTTTGATTGTGTGAGTGTGTGTGTGTGTGTATGAACAACCTTTGAGGCCGATTTAGGCGATTCCGTTTTCTTCTTTCTACATAAAAAATGAGGCTGGAAATGTCTTGCGTCGTGTAAACTATATTTTTATGCTGTTTCACATACAAAATCATTATGGATGGACCAGAAAATGGCGCCGTGAAAATGGGTCTTTATTGCTATATTATCTCATAGCATAAGAGCGGTATGCAAACTAAACCTACAAATGTGTAGCAGATGGCGGGTGTTTATTCAATTACAGTGCTGATCAAGTGTTATGATTGCATTTTGAAATTAATTACGCATCAAGAGACACGGGAGCAGGAAATGCGGACCCTGGGCCCGCGACTTGAAACACGGCAAGATAATTAAATTACTCTTTAAAAGAACAAGGATTACTGGAATATGATTACTCTTTAAAAAAATCAAGTACATTATTCAATGAAATTTTACCATTGAACCGGTCTATCAGTAACTTGTGTCTTAGATAAACTTTGCTACTTTGATAAACATGCATGTATACTCTATCCAAATAGAATTTGACAACATTTTTAAAAGTTCCCCTTGATTTATCTGTTTCGTCATTTTTTTTATTTTTTTTTCAAACCCTGACTTCCATATCCCGGGACCGCCAATTGGATCATGAACGAGAAAATTATCCGCACATAACTTAAAGAAAAAAGAACTGATTTCAACCAGTAAAATTTGACATATATGTATGTGGTTTTCTCATGGATGCCATTGTCGGAACTGAACCAAATTTATATGGGACCGAACGGGAAGCACTAGCATTCAAATAAAAAAAGATCATCAGAACATCCAAATCGGTTCACCCAGGCGAAAGTTCTGAGGTAACAAACTTAAAAGAGTTATATCGTATATAGTCGAATTTCGTAACCTCCTTTTTTGATGTAGCTTTAAAATGGTTTCAATGTTTATACAAGCCAGCAGTATTTGAAAAAAAAATATTAAGTAGATAAGAGGTTGGACGACCTTATGCCTTAAAGGAAAATTACACTTTATCTAACCGAAAACTAACTAATTTGGCATCCAGGCAACGTTAGCTTCCTAGTAATCCACATAAGTGGTGTCCCGAGGGACTGTGACCTCAACATTATTTATTTATACATAAGCTGACCTCTTGTAACATACGGAGTTAGTAACAATTATCTTCAGGTCACGAATGGAGGATTTATTCACCATCGCACTGGCCTTAGGGCTAGCTCAAAGTTAGTGTCCAAATTGTTTATTGTGTTAGTATTATTGCTGTAATGATATTAGGGGTTTATAATTATGATATTGTTTTGGTATGAGAAGTGTGAAATAGCATTTGTATTTATTTCAATAGTCGAGATGTTTCAGAGCGATACATGTAAAGCGCTCTTTGAAACGGTAATTTTATCAGTATTTTCAAAGATTTCAACAATTCGCTCGATTCGACGATGATACCAATAAACATAACAATATAAAGATTGTAATTGGCTACATAGCTTGTATCGTCCAATACTCCCTGTCATACCCCCAATATATCTTAGGACTTATGTTACACAGTGTATAAAAAAAAATACAACTACATGCCTAGCACGCGCGCCTAGACGCGCATGGTAGGCTACGAAGACACGACATAGAATAACCTCGTGCGAATCAGCTTGTTACAACAAATTGAAGTGAGTTATATATCTTGTCACTTTTTTCGATGTTCTAGGCTGGTATCATCTCCCAGGCCTGTTCGAAATCTTTCTAGTCATTCTAACTAATATTATGCAAATATGACTTTGTTTGTTACGATGTTTACGTGTAAACTATTTAGCTGATCATATCATAATAATATGCATATACTGTACACAAATATTGTCATGGGAGAACAATGAATATTTATTATTAAAAAACGAAACAACAGCAAAATATCGATAGGTTTTGTTGACGAATATGGTAAGTAAATCTATGCCATAAAGCCGCGGGTGTAAGATGGTTTTTTTAAAAACTGTATTAAACTCATATTAGACTAGGACCCGTTTGAAACGTAAACCATACACTTATCAGGGGCCTAAGTCACTCTGGTACACTCTGGTAGTTGCATCGCTCTGGCATCATAGCGGTAAACGATGTGCATTGCTGATTTTGTTACTAAAATTTCACTGTCGACCCTAGTAAAACAGCGATGTACAACGTTGTCCGCTACGATGCCAGAACGATGCAACGAGAGTGTAGACTTGGCTCCCAGGTCAGGTAAGTTTTATGTCTCACTCTAATGGTAAACATCTAAAAGAGACAAATGCTTGAATGCTTGAAGCGTAATGCAATATATGGATATATTTTTCTTTCGTAATGTGAGTACTAAATACAATTTGTACGTGCCTAATGTTGATTTTACACTACACAAGTGTCGACCTGCACTATAAACAACAAAAAAGGTTAAATATAATGAGAATGGTGGACAACTGCTGCAAGCCGTAGTAAGTAGAGAAAAGAAAGAGAGGCCTTTGTCCTGCAGTGGGGTAATAACAATAATGAGAATAATGTAATATAATAAAAAGAAAAAATAAAAATATCGTGCAGACTGTTGACCATAAACAAGCTTCCACCGTGGTGAAGGGTTTGTGGAACACGGAGTTGGTGATTGCAGACTGTAATAATGTTACGTAAGTATATAACAGTGTAGTAAAATTATTCCCTAGAATAGAAATCTACGCATCTGGAGTCATAAAATCCCAATCTCAATGCACCTATCTTCTATGGGTGCGGAGAAACGCCATTGGTAGCAAGTTACGCTAAAATGTCTAGCAAGTTTATTGTTTCCTTAAAGAACTGTAAAGTGCATACAGAAAATGTATGGAATGTTTATAAAATGAGCATTTTATTGCAGTTTGTTCTGACTTACAGTCAGTTTACACTTTTGAATGACTAACCCGACAACGTTTCTGAGACCATTGCTCGGGGTCTTTTTCACACAGTACTGCAGTATTTACATTTTAAATTTCGTCAATCATAGTACGAACAGTATTAATAGACTGTAATCTAACGGTAATAATGTTATTAACTTGGAAAAAAAACCCACTTCACGCCTTTTAATCCCAAATACCAATTTTAACTTGGAAATAAACCATTGTTTTTTGAAATTACAGATTAATTTCGTGTCCGAAAAGAAAGTATCCAAAATGTAATACTAAAAGCGCTTTAAGTCAAGATATCGGAACATAACTCTAAATATTGTATCACTCAAATGCAATGAATTGTATTTCTTGGTACGAAAATGCACGTCTCCCTTATAACGCAAGATAAGATCTTGAGAGGAAACCTGTATGACCGAAAGATACATGAAGAACTTTCATATTTTAATATTATGCAGTCAATCAAACTATCTACTTATATAGGCATGCATGTATGTATGTACGTCAAGATTCTCGCCTTTAATCCAAAAAAGGGATTGGCAGATACACTTCCAATGCAAATGTCCACGATTTGCTTCGCGTATTTAAACTGTTGTGTGCCCACCGACTAACAAATCGTTTAGTATGAATAATTCCTATTATTGTGTTCTATGAATGTTCGCTGATAAGTATTAATTTATTAGCGACTTCAAAACAGGAGTCTTTCTGTCATTTATGAACCGATTTTCATGACCATTTTTATGTTGGAAATAATTTACTTTCCAAGCGTGGCGATTATTGGCATTTCCTCCTAAATATTCACGGAAATCATTGGAAGAGGCTCTCGTCCAGCAGTGGACATCATGTGGCTGATTTTGATTTTATTGATATTGAAATATAGAGCAATAGTAATATATATAGTAGTTGGTCGATGGACTCGATGGGTGCGGATCAGTAGGTACTATCAAATGAAATAACTTTACATTATGTACTGAGTAATCTGGTTAATATCAAGTTTTCAAAGATTCTCAATCTTATAATGGATCGGAGAATGGACGTGAGATTATGTAGGTACGTATGAAATTTACCCCCCTATATCAAAAGGATTCCAAGTTGCCAAGTTTGTTATGATAAAACAACGGAATTGTATAACCTGACCTCTATCTCAAAACAGCAGGCATATTGCAAAAGATTTTATGAATCAAGAACGTAGTTTACCGCAGTCAATCCATACACGCAGATTGTAATCAAAATCCCATTCTAATCGCCCGGAGATAGTACAGTAGGGGTCAAAATGAACTGTACACTTTTAAATTTAAACTGAGCTATCTGTTTTATACATTTAATTCCTTAACCTAGCTCAACATTACCGGTTGCGACCATAAGGCTGCAAAACTAAGAGAATTTCCTAGTGCCTAACTTTTGACCTAGCTTTGGGCCCTACGATGAGATATAATAACAATGGTCTGATTGCTCGTAAGATTGCCTATATCCCTCCGGCTGAGATACTCGACCGAGGACGGAGTACGGTTCAAGGCGAGGCATGCCTTTGGCAATAGCTTTGACATTGCTTTATCCTGTAAAGGTAGGTATATACCAAACAAATTTTAAAATTGTTTGGTATGTAATCACAGCGCAACATATGTCCAAGAAATTACGGCCCTTGTCATTCAAATAAATATCTCATCGTTTTGGCAATCAAAGAATCCTTTTGCGTATTTCCGAATTTATATTTTATTGTACATATTATAGAGTTACACATAACTTACATTTTATCCATAAGGTGGATATTTTAAAATCACATCTTCCAAACCGAGAAAGAAGATCACAAACCGTAATCCGTCAATTGTTCTAAATATCAGGAGAAAGGTAGATTTAACTCGTATACAAGTCGAACTATTTCTGAGCCGCAATTACAACATTCGATGGTAGTCAAGGAAGACCACTTTATGAATGTTGAAGTGGTAAAACTTGCAACAGGCCCCTCTACAAAATTATGGATATAAACTATTTGTAACGTTTGATTACAACGGAAACCAGGTGAGGTCTAATTTTACATAGAGCATAACATAGAGCTCATAACTTCAAAATCGTTTCGGAATTTACCGTAAAAGAGATGAGTACACCTAATGCTTTCCTGTTAATATTTCTTCGCCACGTTAATTTTCGTGTGTTCTGCAAATATTTCGTGAATACTTTGGTCGTGAAAAGCTAGAAGCATTGTTTTGCTGTCCTATTTTTTCTTAGCAAGTGATAGAGACGGACATAAATCGTCATTCGAAGTATAGGTACTTCGTTGAATACGTTTTCGTTAGGCTTTGCCTTATTATATTAGTGTAGTAAATGTTCTTACTTTGAAATAGTTTAACAAAATGTTACAAACAATAACAACAAGCCCAGGTTAGTGAGTTCTTTCATTTATCATTCAATGAATGAATCCATCCCGAGAATCCCTAAGCTCACTTTCCCAAATGACGGATCTTCTTTCACCAAGTGTTGTAATAATGTTCGGAATTTATTATTTGTAACTTTTAATTTGAAAGCACCTTATATAGAAAAGGGCGGACAGTTTATAAAGCTCTCTTGTGCGTATGAAATTTTAAAATTACGTACATAAACTTACATCTCTAATAAGTTGGACCGAAGTCTTGGAGATGCATCATGTATTCTTGTACAGTAAGTATTAGCTGGACCCAACCGGTACCAATCGTCGCTCTCCAGATACTATTTAGAAAAAGTTTTTTTTATATGATACAAACAAGCGTTTAACCACTATTTTGCCTGATGCTAAGCAGTGACATAGTCTCCGATGCCCGCTTGCCTATTATGTACCTGTTCACACGTGATTTGAATCACAGACTCTGGCAAGTCATTCCACAATATTTCCCTCCCAGGCCAGGACAGCATGATTACAGTATGATAGGCCCACGACTGTATCAGTGAGAGGTGGTGGGCGTTCGTAGGCTTCGCAGCGCCATCTCTTGATGAAATCATTGCCTTAAGTTATGTTTTCTGATGGCATCACTGTCACGTCACTTGACTAGTCTGTCTTGGGTTGATTGTTATTTACTAGTTTACTTTATCATGTAGGTAGTTAACAAGCGCTGCCCTGGGACGTAGAAATAATGATACAACTTAAAACGTTCGTGGGCAGTGAACGTCTGTGTAAGCTAAGTTAATTTTTAATATTAACAAAACAAATGCTAAAAAGTAACCGTAGTACCTAAACAACAAGCATATAATTGTGGAGGTGACTCTACCCTACCAGGTAATATTAACTTATAACCCCTAATTTTTTACTTACTTACGCCTTATTAAAAGACTCAATGACTAAACCGCACATCTTTTCTGTTAAAATAACGTCATAAGTCAAACGTTATGTTTTCACAATTCAAACAAATCAACTTTCAGAGAAAAAAAAACTTAGTTATGAGCCTTTTACTCTTCTCCCCCTCCCGCGGATTAATATCCTAATAAGATTTTTCAATTAATATTAAAGCCGGAAAGTGAATTACAGTCGGTGCCGGCATCTGGCCAGGATTATTCACTCATCGGCTTTGCCCGTTGACGTGGAAAAAACGGGACTAATGAATGGCCCTTCAAAATCCCTTTGAATTCAATCTTCGTTAGAATAAGTACCTAATTTGCCTTGAAGATGATTTCAATTTTCAATAATATGGAATACTGTCTGTAAGGGCAAACGTTTGTTCTGCCGTAATGAGGGTGTTTGTATTTTCAGTGTATCGCCCACTACTACCAATGCGCACCCCAGAGGTTCCATTTGTACGCTATGTATTAGATATAATATTATCTACACATTGCTCTATTGGCTCCAAATCTTAATCTTGGATTCAATACGCCAATGCGTACATGCACATTATCGTGCCTATGGAACTACGCTTGGATTGGTTTTAGTCCAATGTGAGGCACCTGCTTTGTGTTTAAACCCCAACATCAACTGTCAATACAATAGCCAAGACCCACAACAATGCTCAAAATCTCTTCAATTAGTGTCTCTAAAGCATTAAAGGCAATTAAAATGGGTCCTCAAGAGTCTGATGCCAGGGAAGTCGCTGGGGACAGGAAGACGTGGCACGATCTTGTACAGTTCCTTTGTACTACTGGGGTGACAAATATGAATATATCTGTGCCTCCTTTAGTAAGTAATACAAGTTAAAAATCACTATTTTACAGGAGAACAAAAATAAAGATTTAAAAAATCTACTTTCTAAAAAAAACTGAAATATTTCATTTTAGGTATATGTGCTCTCGATGCGAAAAGAACTACGGTGTGTTATCCGAGCCATTTTTTAAGGAAAAAGTGACTTAAAGTGATCAACTCTTCAACCATAATCTTTGGAAACACCAAACGAGATCCTTACGTATGATTTTTATTTATACAGGGTGATAAGAAAATACCCTAAGAAGCTGAAGGCCACTGTTTCTGCACACCCTAATGATTGACTTTCCGTGGATGTAAATAACCAATTAGAGAGACCTATGTCCAAAAATGGACGAATAAGGGCTGATGATGATAATGATACCTGTACAGGGTGTTAAATGATATCTGGGTGTGTAGAAACACTATGCTTTGACTTCCTTATAACCAGGTATAGTATATTAATAGACTGTACCTGTGTAACAACAAAAACCCCGGAGCGGCGGCGTCAGAGTGCCGGTCGCTCCACTTTTACCCACGAGTTATTTAATCAACTAATGTGTTATGAACTCATTTACCTAACTGGAAACATGAGCGAGAGTTTCCACTGTTGTTATGAACTTAAATGGAATTGGTGGAATAAACCATGTTTGTATCTAACATACACATTTTCAGACTGACATGGTTATCCTGATACTTGATCGATATTGGCAGTTTCGTAACTTTGGGCATGTACAGTCTGCACAAGAATTAAGGTCATACAAATGTCATTAGACATCAAGCTATGAACAGTGATGATTGATGTTTTAGTCCCATTAAAACTGATGGGCCACTTTCTTAGCCAACCGTACCAATGTATGTATAATGTGTACAACACTAGCTGTACCGCGCGATGTTATTCGCGTTTAATTATGTTCCCGTGGGGATTTTGGGATAACATATAACCACTGCTTGACAGAGGTCTCATCAAGGCGCGCCTTAAATATCGGTGAATTTAGGTTTAGGTATAGTATCGATCGAAGTTCTTTATATGCAAAAGTACCTATGCTACTTAAGTTCAGTACAATTCTCACAAAAACTTCGACTCCGCGGTGTTTAATAATGCAAAGTGTAAAGTTGTTAAGTCCAATCAAAGTACAGCTACTAGATAGGTATCTAATTAGAGTTAGTAGTCGAGTTTTCAGACAATAATTATCACAAAACTTTTATACGATTTCCATTCTAATTACTTCTAACAACGGCAAAAGCGTTTATTTTAAGGATTGCTTACTAGTACTTTATACTTTAGGTACAGTCAGATAATAGGTTTAAATGAGTATAGGTTAGGTAGGTTTCCATAGTCCGCAAAATTAGGAAATCAAAGTCAAATTATTTATTTCGACATTATAATACTGTAAAGCAGTGTATTATTTTTTTTATAATACTTTACTTCACTTCGCGTCATTTTATTACCAAAAAGGGGTAGGCAGAGGCGCTTGCCAAACCAATTCAATGTCATAAGAGAAACATTATTTATTGATAGCGAGTCCTTGGTTCGAATTCGGAAATTTCTCGAGACATTGATTGACATTGATGCGTACCAAACAAAGGGTATTTCCGGATCAACCTGAAGTTACACCTCCTCAATAATAACAATAGTTAGGTACATTATCTTTTTGTTATTGTTAGGGCAGGAGTAAATGACGAGATATCTTTAAAATAAAACAAAAGAGCGAGTCCAAAGACGAACGTTCAAAGAATAAAGTAGTTGCATATCTTTCTTTTTCAAATATCTTTGACAGATTGATTTTTTTGGAAAACGAGGAGTTTTTTTTTATTGGTTATCACAGTAACAACAAAAGTGGCCAAATACATACTGTGTCATTTTATGATTTTGAATCGTACAACAAAATCATCAAAGTTCAAATTGAAAACATGACATTTTCATATTGGGTCACTGTTAATTGTTCTAACTGTCATTACAATCTTTGTACCGTGACCATGAACAATTTTTAAATTGACAATCGGAATGAAGACAGCAGAACAAACCAGTCCACTTTCTATGCATAATTTACGATAAAATATTCATCGTACAGAGACCAATTAACAAATTGATAATCGCTTCACGGTCAAAACAGAAGCACTTTCACTTCACTAGATAGTCAAGGACAGACAAGATTATGATACATGCGTGTTTAAAATTTCAAGATTTATACACACATCAAAAGTGTCTAGGGATCAAGTACATTTTAGATGATTGCAATCAAGAATATATTTTACAAAAACTGAATTCATTCATAATTTATTCAAAATGTGGTGATAAGTCATTGATGACATGGGGAATTAGGTAGGAGACCAATCCAGAAGATTAGATTTGATTTAAATAAATTGGATATTTTTAGACCTAAAAATGTTATTGATCTCTAGACACTTTTGATGTGTGTAATAATAATACATCGAGTGCAATGAAAAAAAGATCTGAAAGTGTCTAATTAAGTAATAGTCAGTACTTGACTGTACTACTACTTGAGTTGTGGTTTTCTCATGGATGACAATATCAGGACTGAACTAAATTTAAATGGGACTAAAGGGGAAGTACCATAAAATGATCATCAAAATCAGTTCATCCAGGGTAATTAACCTTAAAGAGAACTCCTCTTTTTTACTGTGGATAGAAAGTGGTCGATCACTGTTGTTCACGATGTGTAACATTTGTCACTGTTGGTAACAAAATTTATTTATTCTATAAATATAATGTGACAAGGAAAAATGTAAATTCATATTGTATTAACCAGTAATTATGTATTAGTTATCTGTTCCGTTCGGTGTTGCTCACGTTTTCCCATAGGAAAGTCGGGAAAAATATTACCTATGTTACTCAGGGATAATGTCGCATTCTTGGTTTTGAAATTTGTAACAAACATACATATTACATATATACAAACCATTTCTCTTTTTTATAATAATAGTATCGATTACCTTATACGGCTTTATCAATAAACGCGGTTCATCTTTTCCAACGTTATACCAAGCTCAGCTAAAATTGTCAGTTGTACGTCCAATACGAAGTAACCAATCTCAGTAGAGCTGTAATAACTTCGGTATAAGTTACAACCCGTTTATTGGCAAGGGGCATAGTGTTTATCATTTTCTTGGTTGTACCGTACTATTGAATGGTGGGCGTAATACGGAAGCTTGATATTATGAATAGGTCATTCGAAATGTA
>SJJU01072684.1:0-20008 GCA_012932125.1 Conopomorpha cramerella | reverse complement strand
ACCGTACGAGCGTTTACACACAAATATAAAATAAATTAAAAATAAAAAGGAAAAAACAATATAACTATACAATAAAAAGTAGATGGTTAAGGAGGTGTTCTGAGACTTACAAGCACATTCTTTTTGAAAGTCCTGATATTATTGGCGAGAATGTCTATGACACCAATTTATAATACTTCGTGCCATTTTATCCCCAAAAAGGGGTAGGCAGAGGCGCTTGCCGAACCAATTCAACATCATAAGAGAAACATTATTTATTGATAGTGAGTCCTTGGTTCGAATTCGGAAATTTCTCGAGACATTGTTTGACATTGATGCGTACCAAACAAAGGGTATTTCCGGATCAACCTGAAGTTACACCTCCTCAATAATAACAATAGTTAGGTACATTATCTTTTTGTTATTGTTAGGGCAGGAGTAAATGACGAGATATCTTTAAAATAAAACAAAAGAGCGAGTCCAAAGACGAACGTTCAAAGAATAAAGTAGTTGCATATCTTTCTTTTTCAAATATCTTTGACAGATTGATTTTTTTGGAAAACGAGGAGTTTTTTTTTATTGGTTATCACAGTAACAACAAAAGTGGCCAAATACATACTGTGTCATTTTATGATTTTGAATCGTACAACAAAATCATCAAAGTTCAAATTGCAAACACGACATTTTCATATTGGGTCACTGTTAATTGTTCTAACTGTCATTACAATCTTTGTACCGTGACCATGAACAAATTTTAAATTGACAATCGGAACGAAGACAGCAGAACAAACCAGTCCACTTTCTATGCATAATTTACGATAAAATATTCATCGTACAAGAGACCAATTAACAAATTGATAATCGCCTCACGGTCAAAACAGAAGCACTTTCACTTCACTAGATAGTCAAGGACAGACTAGATTATGATACATGCGTGTTTAAAATTTCAAGATTTATACACACATCAAAAGTGTCTAGGGATCAAGTACATTTAGATGATTGCAATCAAGAATATATTTTACAAAAATTGAATTCATTAATAATTTATTCAAAATGTGGTGATAAGTCATTGATACAGGCATGGGGAATTAGGTAGGAGACCAATCCAGAAGATTAGTTTTGATTTAAATAAATTGGATTTTTTTAGAGCTAAAAATGTTCTTGATCCCTAGACACTTTTGATGTGTGTAATAATAATACATCGAGTGTAATGAAAAAAAGTTCTGAAAGTGTGTAATTAAGTAATAGTCAGTACTTGACTGTACTACTACTTGAGTTGTGGTTTTCTCATGAATGACATTATCAGAACTGAACTAAATTTAAATGTTACTAAAGCCATAAAATTATCATCAAAATCAGTTCATCCAGGTTAATTAACCTTAAAATAATACAGGCTAATAGAGAACCTCCTCTTTATTTTACGGTGGGTAGAAAGTGGTTGATCACTGTTGTTCACGATGTGTAACATTTGTCACTGTTGGTAACAAAATTTATTTATTCTATAAATATAATGTGACAAGGAAAAATGTACATTCATATTGTATTAACTAGTAATTATGTATTAGTTATCTGTTCCGTGCGGTTTGGCTCACGTTTTAATCCGTTCCCATAGGAAAGTCGGGAAAAATATTGCCACAAGGATAATGTCGCATTCTTGGTTTTGAAATTTGTAACAAACATACACATATATATATAAACCATTTCTCTTTTTTTATATTAAATAGTATGGATTACCTTATACGGCTTTATCAATAAACGCGGTTCATCTTTTCCAACGTTATAGCAAGCTCAGCTTAAATTGTCAGTTGTACGTCCAATACGAAGTAACCAATCTCAGTAGAGCTGTAATAACTTCGGTATAAGTTACAACACGATTATTGGCAAGGGGCATAGTGTTTATCATTTTCTTGGTTGTACCGTACTATTGAATGGTGGGCGTAATACGGAAGCTTGATATTATGAATAGGTCATTCGAAATGTATGATGACAGATGATGAATGTAAAGTAACCACAGATAGATATTGTCTGTCAAAACTTGTTACTAATTTGGAGCGTGCCCTGAGGCTCTACAACGCGTAGGTACATACATATACTTGCTTTTAAATGTCACCTTTGCAGCGATTTCCCAAAGCCACGTGTACATTCACACAGTTTGTACAGTCTGATATATCCAGATCACAAGTCAAGTCGGATACTTGAATTGTGATCGCGGGTTTGAGACCGGCTGTAGGACGTGTACCAATGGGACTATCAGAGCCTCTCACTCACTGACAGTCACTCTTTTATGTACGCAACGCAACGCCCATATTGTCTCTTTTTGACACTTGCCAATAGAATGAGAGAAAGCATAAAATACCGGACTATGTACGTATCGACGGTTCGGGGTAAATAGGGTATAAGCGACAAAAATGTGCAGGAGAGCCGTTTAAAGTTTCAAAATGACTAAAATGTAGATAACTTTTTTGTTTATTAACAGATTGTTATGAAATAAAGACAATTGAACTTTGAAAAAATCTGTCTTTTCGGTGACATTTATAAAAGCAAAATAAAAAGGTCTCAAAACTGGTCGTTTAAATCAAATGAAAAAAAAGTGTGGATAAATCATCATGGGCATAAGCGACTATAAAAATCGACTTAGAGCTATGGGAGTGAGCTCACTCGATAGAGAAAAAAATCTAATTAGGATGGCATTCATAACTCAATTTGGCCCAAAATGTCGCTTATGCCCTATTTACCCCGAACCGTCGGTATATACTTGTCATTGTATAGCGACTTCAAATAAGAGTCTTTCTTAATACAGCCGTATATACATGTTTATTTTTTATTGTTCGACGGATTACTGTGTCGTTTATTCTATCGAACTGATTTTGAGGATTCTTCTTTTGTTGCAAACACAATATTTCAAAAGTCCCATGATAAGAAGTCCAAGTTTGACGATGGCTGACCAGTAAAATCGAGGTGAACTTAAAAAGAAATAGGGACGACTAGTACCTATTGACTGAAGTTGGTTCACTTTTCTTTAAAATTATTTATGCCTTCTCTCTGAAGAATGCAGAATCCGTTTCTGCTCCTATCCGTCCCTCTTCTAGTTACTGTCGTGGAAATAATTGAGCATTGTTTATGAATCGCGGAAGTGTTCAACGTTTCTCGCAACAAGACGTCCATGCCGGAGCAATAAATGTCAGTTGAGTGAAGTTTACGCCGTCTTTACCAGGTAGCCATTAAAGTGACTGCCACAGTGCAGTGCAGAGTACGTAGTCAGTAGCGCAGGCTGCTGGATTGTGTGCACGCCATTACAACTCTCATAATACTATTCTGTTGCCAAAAAGTGAGGAAATAATTTTAAAGAAAAAAGGAACCGTCATTAACTATTACCTACTAGTGGCGCCTACGATTTTTTAAAGTTCCACTCGATTTATCTGGTCTGCCATCATAAAACCCTGATTTACTTATCACGGGACTACCTTTGAAATATCTCCTTTTCAACCAAAAAAAAACACCAAAATCGAATCATTAACAACGAGCGAACAAACATATACGGTCGAATTGACTAACCTTTAAAAAGATACGATGGACAATACAACCGCGTGCGAAGTGTCGTTAAAAGTATTCATATCGTGATATTTATCTCAATCATGGCACTCTTATTTTTTATCGATACTTTGTTTTTTTTCCGGTTAGCTGTCACTGTCGATGGACTCACCATATGTCACGTTAAATGAAATGATCTTAGTGAAATGTGGGAATTTGCTTAGTAAAGCCTGTGCCTACCCCGCTTTGGAATTAAATGGCGTGATGTGTATACCTGTCACTGCCAGCCGGCTCTCCTCTCCACTTTTCAAATCTCGACTCTGTGTTAAAGTGTTTACATATAAATGTGTTTTTTCAATACCATACGTATTCGGTATTTTCAAGATTGCCATATCACCGATACAATATAAGAGTATATTTAGACACTTATCACAATCAATTATTGATATCTGACGAACGCATAATGGTATAACGCAGTTGTGACACATTTCGTGCTATATGCAATATAGTAAAGAACAGGAAATCTCATTATAGTTCTGTTTCATAAAAAAAACATTTTTTATAGATCAACTATGGCGTTTTTGTACACGGCGCGTAAATACTTGAGGAACTTTTAAATATATAAGTAAACTCAGACCCCACGATACAGGCTTGCATGTCTAGGGCCTTACTAATAATGGCGGAATTGCCATTTCGAAGATACACAAAGCTCAACTTAACTTGTCAGTTGTATGCCAAATACCGAATAACCAGTTCAAGTAGACCTGTAATAACCGTTGTATAAGTGACAACGCGTTTATTGGTAAGGGGGCTAGTGTGAGGCTTGTAGAGGTGAATTGTTTTTTAAAAACCTATCCAGTTAACTCATTTTATATTTTAATCATAACGTATTTGTGTTTTGGTAAATAAATTAAAATTATTGTTATCATTTGTGTATACTTGTAGTAGAAAAAATACATACTTCAATAGGTAGTCATTGGACAGTACAGTCACTTGTATATAAACATGTGTGCCCATAGTAACATTTCAAACCTTATAAAAAGCCTTGTATGTTTGTGTCTTGTCCTTCCATCCTTAAATAACTAAACATGGTATTCTAGATACCGTACTACGATGAAATAGGTTTATATCAAAGTAACAATGTGACTTTGAAATGTTACCAACTGCATAAATGTCATAGACGTGCGTGACTGTACTAAAGACATTGAGTATATCACTCGACCTTCGTTTACTACACAATAAATATGTTCGTCGTTTAACTGAAACTAGTTTAACTAAGTTAACGACATTCAAGGCTTAGCTCACACGTCGATGCGAGCGAAGTAATGACCAATTTGTCATACACAGAATTGTATCGGATCACAAAGACAAGTCCACCACCACGCAAACCCTTTCCTGCCGCTCGACGCATGGGCCATTTCCTTAATGCCACATCCAAATTCTCATGCGAGAATCCCCGAGATCGAGATACATTGCTTTATAAATTCAGTGACGTATTCGAAGCGTCTATTCATAAAACGAAATGTAGATCAATCTAAGAAGATCTCGTTCGAGAGTCTGGATAGCGCATAAGACGTGCGCGTTTACCTGCTTGTCTACTGGATTTTGCTTGCTTGTCTCGATTTCTTGACTCTATATAAATCATTGTTACCCATTAGGTGTGGCTGTGGCGATCTCTTTATTGGGTACGCAATGATTGCACACCATTTCAAATACTAAATAATATAAACGATGTCTATTATTACTCGTAAAATGTATGTGTACCTAATATTTACACTTAAATCTAACTTAACCAAACTTAACTACAACAAACAAACTTAACTTAACTTAACATTTTTTTATTAAAGTGTGTGTAATATACAAATCACGGTTTACCAAGCGTATTTACGCTAACGTAACAGATGGTGAGCCCATTGCCGTTATAGGTTCACTCACACACCTTGTGGCGTACAGATTTCATCAAGATGTTTCCTCCACCGCACGAGCGTTGTGTTGCGTACATAAAATCCTGAAAATGTTCTCTGTAAAACAGTCTCTGAAAAAGTCCCATTGGTGCACGTCCTGACGCCGGACTCAAACCCGCGACTTCCCGGTTGTAAATCAAGTATCCGACTAATATTTTAAATGGGAAAGTGAGTTTGTTTGTACCGCTTTCACGCCGTAACTACTGAACCGATTGCTTTGAAATTTTATATTTTATCCCGAAAAACATTGATATTCCCGAGGGAAAACAAAAATATTCCTTTATACCGCAATATAACCGAAGTCCACGCGGGCGAAGCCGCGGGCGGAAAAATAGTATTACTATATTTTAGATATGGCAACTATGGGTAACTTGTTATTCTGTCATACCTACCTACTTAAGTTCGGAAAGAGGAATGGCGTGAAACTATCCACCGTATTCATAAAAATATGTTAAAATGTTGACTAACTAGTTGACGTTTGTCAACTTACGAGTATACCAGTTTGCCCGTATGTGGCGTACATTTGACCAGATTTTGAGACCTTCACTAACAGTGCACGGTATGAAAATATGGATTATTTAAAAAGAAAATTTTGAATTAAGCATGACTTATCAACATAATATAACACCGAAGTTTTGATCGTTTCATAAAATGGAGTTTAAACTTACTCACTAAATTGGTTTATGTACTTATCCATAAGTTAATTGTTTCTTTTTTTAGAAAAATTAACATCGTTGGCTTCAATTTCATTACATTAAATGAGAAGTTGAACTATCAGACGTATACATATGAAGGTACATTCTACTAAAATCCTTCTTTCCGTACCTATTTGTAATCTATTTTAAAACGAAAAACCCATCAGAAAATCGTTCTAAGAAACCCCATATGCAAAATAGTTCCTAAGAAAAACACTAGCCAGCTAGCTACCTACTGCAAAGAGCTGGTAATAAATGGATGTGGGGCTTAAAGACTCTAGGTAGTAACACCGGAACAAATAAATGATCTCAAACAACGTTCCTAGAACTTCTGTGGACGATTGATAAATTGCTTCATCAGTTATTTTGTAGGTACTTTAGAAGGACGATCTACTCCACTACTCCAGCTGTCCACAGAAGAGTGGAACATATACTTTTGTAATAAGGGATTATTTTTTACGAAAATTAGGAAGGTCCTTATTAATTCTTAGAAAAGAAATACATACTTCAAACCTTTGAATCTCAAAGAAGGGTAAGCAGAATTTTTAGTTTTAAGAATTAATAAGGATCGATCTGTCAGGGATACGATACACTTTATCATACACTAATATATAATGAGGAAATATTTGTTTATTTATAAATATTAATTAGTATTCAAAAGTACTGGCACGTTTTTTAAAATTATTTTACCGTTGCGAAGTTACAGTGACCCCAAGTGACATAGTTGTTGCCGTCATACAAAGAAAAGGCGTAACTTTACATTTTATTTTGATGGGAATATGTTTTTTATTACTTAGACTAATTCGAACTAATAGAGCACATATTCCCATGAATATAAAATATAATATAACCCCCTTTCCTATCATAGTTTAAAAAAAATTGGGGATCTGTACTAAAACTTCAATAGTGTGTAAGAAGTGAAAACACGCGGATCAAATCGCGAGGCGTCAAACTAACAGTATGAGTCACACCTGTTATCCCATTAAAGACTATAGGCAGAGGAAGCCATCATTGTTCACTACAACCATACATCTCACTAATAGCACCCAAAAGAGGAGAGTAAGTCTATTAAGTATCGTCACTAAATTAATACAACGTAATTTCACAAACACCAGCCTGTTGTTTGATGAAAAATCATCGAATCGTAAACTGAGAGAATGCTATTGTCCCCGAAATTAAACTGTCTTTGTCTTCCAAAGAATTAAATGGAATGAATGAACAACGGAGATTGAAAGGTTTTCAGTGGCGTTGTCAAGCCGATTTGTTACGTAAGACCTATATTGAGTGTTTTGATTTGTCTTCGTCTGTGTTTGTATGCAAATACGCAGTGCTTGAAACATCAGCCATTTGATTTATAAATAAGACGGGCGTTTCGGTTCAGTGGTTATGGCCTGAGTGTGTGTGAAGCGTTCTTGTAGAAAGTAGAGCTTTTAGTTGTAAATAGGTAGATACTTCATTCGAGTATATTACGCATAATAGGCTAAAGAATAACTTTGAAGATTGGGTCTTCTAGTTATCTTCAAGCCTGATTAGGTTATGTTGTAAAGGTTTGGTACACTTAGTAGGCCGACTCCATCGATCTAAGAAATAGCTACTGCTGCTATTATTATTTTTACGTTTCCAACAAAGAGGTCAATTCTGGTAATGAACTAGCTGACCCGGCAAACGTTGTTTATTCAATATACAATATTAACAGTGTTTCTCTGCCATATGTATGTAATATACACATATAAAGCTTCCTCACGAATCGCTCTATGTAAAGAAATCCGCATCAAAATCTGTTGCGTGTTTTTAAAGTTCTAAGCATACATAGGGACAGACAGCTGGAGGCGACTTTGTTTTGTTCTATGTATTGATGATATGGACAAACTCGCTATAGCAGACCGACGTAGAATCTTGGCATCAATTTTGTAACTACACTGTTTTATTTGACAATTTTTTTTAAAGCAAATGCAGCAATTCTATTGGAACCAACTACTATAATTGACATAGCTTTTAGACTTTGGCCTCCAGCAGCAAGGTTCATGCCTTTTATCCACATTTGTTCACGATTCACGTAACTCGAATGCCCGATAATATTCAACTAATTGCCTAACCACTTAACCATATTGTACTGATTTCCTAAAAAGTAAAATCATATCAGTTAAAACAGTATTTGGAGTGAGCATTGCAATTAGTTCGGGCTTAATGAATTTGTCGATACCAGGCCCCCGTACCACGGACTCGTAGTAATATTTTTCTCGTTGTGTGACAGGGATAGCGCTATACGAGTGGTATAACACTGTCACTGTCACATAGCTTAAACAATATTACTTTAAGGCCTCATGGTACGGGGGCCAGGTTTGTATTGAATAGCAGATACCGTGAAGAGGTGATTTTGTTTTATTTTTTTAAACATGGCTGCGTTCAGACTCTATTGTAGAATTATTGAAGTTTTATGTACACATATATGAGCCGGAATTTTTTCTCACGAGTGTACATTGAGTTACAAAATACTATCACGTCTTGAGTCACAAAATTGAAGCACGTATTTCTTTTTCAAATCCCTAAATACGGAAATACTTACTAACGTAGCCACCTTGAACTAGATCACCGTTTGTGGGTAGCCAGCTACCTATTTCTATTGTTTTTTTTTTAACATATGGTCATCCAAAACGAGAAGATAATTGAATGAGATCATAACATTATTCAGATGCCTCACTCAATTAGAATAGTGTAGGTTAGAATGGTGTTGTTTACTTGATTGTCCAACACAAATACGCCTAACGTCTTTCTCGGAATTCTATGATCTGTATTCTGAGACAGTACTCAAGTGTGGCTTGAGTAGGTACCTATAGTTTGGCTCTTTTAAATAAAGATGTTTAGAGTGATACAACCATTACTTTAAGGGTTTTTATAATGCAAATACATACTTACAAGACTTCTTAACGTAAGTATTTACATGATTATAGAAATGGTAGTTAAAATACTTGTTTTAACTACCATTTCTATAATCATTAACTGTAACAATCATTCATCTAACTTTAGCATTGTTTCATTCAATTAGTAAACTTCCGAAAGAGATAGCAGGTGTGCTAAAGAAGACTAATGATAAGCAACGTTTTGTAGTATGGAGACCTATCAAAATGTCATCTCCCGAGCCCAAAAAATGGCTTTTTTTGTATTGTACTCATTGTCGCTATAGTAAAAGTTGTTCATATTGACGAACCCAACAATGTTTCTAAGACCATTGCTAGGGGTCGTTTTACACTCAGGGTCGTTTAAAACCGTAACAAACAAGATGGACTAGATACTTCTTGTTATTTCTTCTCCTGATTATGAATAACCTTTTAAGTAGCGTATTTTCAAGTATTTTTTCAATATTCATATTTTCATTTATGTTTGCACAACAAATGTATGGACATGGAAGAGGTAAGAGATTTGCCAAGACCGTGACAAGTGGAGGTCCGTGATATCTGCCTACCCCTCTGGGAAATGGACGTTACGTATAACTACACATCTACGACAAACAAAACATTGAACCTCAGCAACAGTCTTACAAATTTACCAAAAAAAATGAACTTACTTACGTCACGTTCCTAATGCAAAGTATCGATCAGACCCCCATATCGGGTTGCCAAATCACACGCGGCAGGTTGGGGAACGATGACTAAACCCGCTGTTCCCCCTTATTCCCCGAAATTGATTCCACCAACGCCGCCACCGCCGCCACCTCATCACGGGGTGTTCCTTTGTTGAATCACCGAAAGGTTGTCGAAAGCAAATTCATTATTGTTGTGTGGTTTCAGACTGGTCAGACACGCGTGGTCTATTCGACATTTGACCTGCTTTGGCAGTGAGGTCTCAGCTTAAAGTGGTCGTGAAAATAAAGGTTGTAGAAGAGTAGGTGATATTAATTCGACCCTTTTTCTAAGATACAGGGTGCTATCAAGTATAGCGGATGTTTGTGATTGGTGTGTATTTTGAGCTGGACAAGGCAAGAGTATATTTATTTAATTTAGGTATTTCAACAACCACAACCTTGCTGGCCTCCGCCTTCTCATGTAAATTTATGTGATTAAAAAATATTCAAATCATACAATTTGCTTTGTTAAAACTGCCGTGAACATTAGTACAAATAAACAAAGTGCCAAAATGGGAACCTATTTAAACAATACTGAATGTCCGAAATGTGCCCAAATAATATTTTTACAGGGACTGTATATTATGACATATGTTGACAAGTAATAGTGATAGGTGTAATCTGTTAGATTTAAGTGGATACTTACATTAAGTAATTGTTAATTTCAATGCAGTATTAGGCATGACCTGTAATAGTTTCGTAAACAAAAAAGAAATAAATAAAAATAAAATATGTGTAACGTTCTAAACAATTGAAAAGGCTTCTTTTTACATGTACCTACATAAAATCAGGATAAGGCAAAGAAAAAAAATACTCTTTTTAAAACACCGCCTTCTACCAGTAAAATTACTTTTGTGGTTTTCTAATTGCTACAATTGTTGGAACTGAACCAAATTTAAATCTAACAAAACGGACTTTCAGCTTTGAAACAAAAAAATATAAAATAAATTACCTTATATAATAAATTACCCAAATCAGTTTACCCAGTCAAACGTTTTGAGGTAACGAACACAAAAAATACCGTCGCAATGAGAACCTCCTCCTTTTTTGAAGTCGGTTAAAAATAGAAAAGTTGATTCCCACGGTACCGGGGAAAACCTGAATTTGCCGCGGGTGAAACCGCTGCACGTCCACTTGTACATGATAAAGCAAACAGGCAGCTAACGTAAAATTAATATTAAATGAACGCAACTCAACCGGCTCATTTAACAATTAATCGGTAGATTATGTTAGGGACAGGCTGTATTGAAGGCCTATAATTTGCTCCATTTAATTGTAGGCTATATTTAACATAAACCTACCTAACGGTGAGGGCTGTCATTGCGTGCAAACAATACTACTCGGTGACTTTTCATAATTGAAAGGCAAAAATTCTCTTTAAAATTGGAATTGTGAATTGTACTCATAGACGTACGAGGCCTGTAAGGTCTTATAGTAATATTGTTCTCGTTGTGTGAAAGGGACAACGCTAGATGAGTGGTATAACACTGTCACTGTCACACATTATAAACAATATAATTTTAAAGCCTCATAGTACGGGGGTAGTACGCTTAGTACATATTCGCAGACTTGCCTTGAAGCAACACTCTCGATTCGAACGACTCTACTACTCGGGCAATAGAAAGAGATGGCGCCTCGTGAAAAGTTTACACTTGCTTAATAAGAGCACTGTATCCCTAGCACAGCGTTCCAAGAGAGACATAACCGCGTTGTGATTTGTTGAAACAAGCGAAAGAGAACTACGCGCGACATAACTGCCAATCACGTCGCTTGATTTATTATATCGTGTCTTCCTAAACGCGCAGGCTAGGGCTGGTGCGACCTTGATGCATTGAAACCCATCGTAGAGTTTAAGCGACAGATTCGAAAAAGTTAAATTTTGTGTTGCAAATAATAATTATTATTACTAATAGCCTACTGGATCCCACTGCAAGGCAAAGGCCTCTCTTCCCTTGTTGCAAACAATATTAAGGCATTATTTTTGGCTTTAAAAATTACATTTTAATGCATACCGACTGACAGCAGTCCCCTGCCGCTCACAATTAAGCGACAAATTGTATAAGGAGTTTTATTTTTGTTATATTTCTTTCATATCATATCAGTTCATTATAGTCGCTAAATAAATAGTGGGCATATCATACAAAGGTCCACCGTTAACATAAACAAATAAAGAGTTAAAAGTACTTTAATATCAACGTGCATGTATAGGTAGATTCTTTATGAATGTAAATGAAGCACAAGTGTTAGTATATTACAGAAGTATATTATACCTTTTTACCCTTCTGGCAGACAGGCGTGAAGCTAGCTACGTATTTTAGTAACTAAAACTTTAAACCGCTAAAAGTCTCATCTGTTTACCTAATTCGTATTGTTGACTCTAATTTAACTAATATAAGTAATGATGAATGTATGAATCATTTATTACGTCAGACAGAAAATAAATATAGCGAGTAAGGCGGAGTTACTTGGTGTGGAAATTTACGTGTAATCTTACTAATACACGAGTATTATAAAAGTTAAAGTGAGTTTGTTTGTTTGTTCCGCTTTCACGCCGTTACTACTAAACTGATTGCTTTGAAATTTTGCAGAAGTATAGTTAGAAGTCCGGTTTAAATAATAGGGTACTTTTTATCCCGGAAAGGATAACAAAAATATTCCTTTATACCGCAATATAACAGAAGTCCCCGCGAGCGAAGTTCGCGGGCGGAAAGCTAGTGTTAAAATAAACCAATGATAAGACTAATTTCTGCTCTAAAATTTCCTCAGTAGTTATTCCAAATCAGGAATGAAACCTACCGACATTCCCACAAATATAAAATCTTAACACAATCTGGTCACGTGCACGTAAACAGAAAATGAAGAACACAGAACTCCGACGCGGTTACGTTTTTACGAAATGCGAGCTCAAGAAAGGTGGTTTAAAAAAATCGCCCGTTTACAGATGCGAGTCGTAACAATAGGCTTTGTTTTAATAAAATCCTTTTAAATGTATGATTACACCGCATAATGGCGCGTCTCATGAAAATTAAACAACCACAAACAAAGGCGGTGGAGTGCGATTTAATACCCTCTATAAATCGTACGTAGGTTCGGGTAAAATCCACCGCGTGAGGTGAATGCAACATTATGTATACTAATAATATTATAAAGGGGAAAAAACTGTTTGTTTGAATTGAATAGGCTACACAAGCAGTAGACAGATTTGAAAGCATATTTCACCGTTGGGAAATTACATGTAGACTTTATTTAGAATAAAAATATTGTAAATTAGGTGTAAATGTGGTACTTCAAAGAGGTTTTCAGAGGCTACTCGATATAGTAGTCTAGTCTTTTAGTTGATGCTAGTATAAGCGGTGGTAGTATAGATGTTGACACTTCGTCTTGCGATCTGAAGTTGTAGGTTCGACACCGGCTGCATTGGAGTGAGCCTATAGTCTGCTCACTAATTCGATATACGATTAGACACTTCTAATTATCTATGGATAATCAATAGATTTAAAATGTACATTATATGAGAGCAAAAGTAATTAGTTCAACTATCGTTGAAAATCAAAAAGTGACAAATCAACCCGTCAAACCGTTTGTCGAATACTAAACAAGTATAAAACATCAATAAACAGTTCCGTAAACCTATCACAATACGTTAAACAATCTTGTGGACATTTCCTTAGAAAATACTATAACATTTGTTAGCATTGCGGCAACCGAAATCTGTGCCTATCACTCCGAGTGACGTCACGACGTTATCTTATTTCACAGATTATGAATGAAAAACACGTACACTTCCCACCTACTTTCCTTGTGGTTACCTAATCATTTTATCACCAAAACATCTGTTGTAAAATACTTAATTTGCATGTTTATTAGTGAACGGGTTTTGTTGTTATACGTTCTCAATAATATGTGCCTACTACCCGAAGGTTGAAACTCATGTGATTGTCATTAGACATTAAGGTTCATTTTTCACTTTTCATAATATAACAACTCTACCTTATTGATGTTTTAGTGACACAGGAAGTGTCATCAAAACTGGTAGACGTTTTACTTGGCCGACCTTATAGTACATTAGTTTTTAAAATATACTTAGTAGCCTGTTTGTTACATTGTTCTTCTATCCTTCTCTGGTTACTTACTAAACGAACGAGACAGAACTACAACGTCTACAGGCTTATATTTTAAACACTAAGTCAGTCAAGAAAAGCGCTCATACCATATTTTTTTCCCATTATGATCAATTGTCACTCACGCATCAACTGTCTTTCTGCCTGACATATCGTAGGAGCTGACTATGGAATCTGGCGATTTAAGTTTCTCCCAGAGAGGGGGGGGGCTAAAATAGTCCCCCACGCGTCTCAGGGCGCAGTGGTTGGGTGACACCGGGGCGTTCTTTGGAGATCCCGGAGTCACCCCTCATGCACCGTCGATGGCCACCGAAGAGGTTTTAGCCAGTGTGAGTCCGACATAACCTAGTCACTGTTCTGGGCAGCTGGGTATCCAGTCCAGCAATCCGTGAAGGATTCCCCTTCGAAATAAAAAAAGGTAATGAGCTGGCAACTTGCAACTGAAGGCCCATTGACATTCTTATGCTAACTATAGCTGTGACCCTAAAGTATTTTTGGGAAGTAAAATTTACTAAATGTATATTTTTTTTATTGTTATATTTTACAATCTTCTACAATTGTAGTATGATTCGAACTGATTAATGTGTTCTTGATCAACGGTATAAAAGTTAATAACAAAAATATTAAACTGTTACCTTCACAATCAAGGCAAATTTACTCAGTTCCCTCCGCTGTAGGCAGATTTGGCTAAATGCCTTTGTCCCAATGTGAATACCTGCATTACCACCATAGCGTAAATTATGTGACGGCCGGCTTCGGGGCCCTAGCATAAGCCGCATCAAAGTAAACAGAAACCATTATATCCTGACCTCATGCGCTACAGTGTAAACATTACACAGGCAGCTCTAGTTTAGCCGAGGATCAAAGTTATGATGAATTGCATATGAAACGCTTAATCCCGCACGTTCCGGTATCTCTATTCGCATTCAAACAATGTACAGCTTGTTTGAGACATAAAGCCCTCGATGTTATTTACTTTTGGGGTTACCAAGGCTTATTTTGCGCTGTATTTTAATATGCATTTGATTTTAAAATGTTTTATGGCGTTATAGTAAAATAGTCCTTATATACACAAATATTATGAATACCCCGCGAAATGTATGGCTTTTAACGGACACTAGACCATCTCTAAGTCAAGCTAAAGTTGATCTGGAACTAAAATAAGTAATAATAACCTGTACCCAGTCAGTGTTATCTCTTTACCGGTAACCAGTTTATCCCGTCCCTGAAAGAAATTCAGGACAAATTATAGCTCACTAGCTGAACCGCAAACGTTTTTTGGACAACGTAACGTAGTGTTTCCCTGCTATAACATTCAAGCGTTAAACACATAAACCTTCCTCTAAAATCACTATTTTAAAGAAAACCGCATTAGAATCCGTTGTACAGTTTTAAAGATCTAAGCATACACAGCCGTGTGGTGACGGCGAATAGAATACATGTGTCACCACCCCAGCCCAACTTTTCCCGTCATGAAACTACTTTGTTTTATACTATGGCGATTACTGGCATTTCACCCCAAATGACGGATCTCATTGGGGGAGGCCCTCGTCCAGCAGTGGACCTTATGCGGCTGATGATGATGATGAAGCATACACAGGAACAGACAGCTGGAAACTACTTTGTTTTATACTATGTAATGATAATGTTGTTATTCCGAGACTCGTAACTTTTGTCTACCTCACCGAAAAATAACCAGTAGTTACCTATCATTATTTAACAACAACACCTGAACAAACTCATCTCAAAATTAAAATAAATAAAATTGAAGTAATAATGCAAAGAAAATTACGCGTTTTACGCAGACTAAGTAGGTTTGTCTCGAGCATAAACAACCAAGTACTTAAAATTTATTATTCTTTTAATACACTACCTAACTACCTATTTATCTCTAAATAATCCTGTGTATCTACACATTAAGTCAACTTCATACCCATAATCTATAGAAATACAGCCAATAAGCAACTAAATAGGGCACCGTTTTTTATATAAAACTCATTAATTATTTGTAGCCTGCTGGTTCGTGAGCTGATCTCGTTAAACGCATAGGATAATAATTATCTCTTCAGATCCTTACGGCGCGCCCCTTCTCCGGTTCGTCGGACGTAAATTGCTTAGTATCGAGTCTAAAAATGTTGTCAAACTGTGGGGTGATTCGCGTCTTCTGTTTATAATTAAGTTAGTATCGATTCCCCTAATTGCGAAACGAAAACAAAACGTAATCATCTTCGCCAACATAATTGACAGTGTCGTTTTTTTACCGCTCGTGTTTTTCTTTTTATTTTGTGGTATTTTGGTATGTAATATTTTCTTTATAATTTAGGTACTTATTGAAATAATTAATTCGCACTAGATCATTGAAGTAGAGTAGTCCTATTAAAATAAGTAGATAATTAAATAAATATTAGTAGAAAAGAAACTCGGCTATACTCGTAGTTTGAGAAACTTTGCATTATGAAATTCTAGTTTTAATGTTAATCGAGGCGTTTTTACTGCAGTATTTATTTTATGACTTGCTATATGCAAAGCGAGGCATGCTGGGCCTGATTCCATCATAACATGATCCCCAGTTTTCAGTATTTACTATGAAAAACCTATCCAACCGTAACATGATGTTAAACACATTACTTCATAATAAGATCTGCATAACCAGTTAATCGCGATAAGCATGAACTGGAGCTTTATTCTGTGCAATTTATTCATTTCTTCGGCAGGATAGTTTTACATCTTCATTTAACATACATACTAGTTATGTAAGTACATTTTTTGTACAGAAAAAACGGGACCTTTTCCTTACGACCATGAAACGGAAACCGTTTCCTTTGGTGGTATTATTAGGCCTAACGTCCAGGTAAGGTATTTGCACTACACTATTATGCCGCAATGGGTTATGTCTGACAAAGAGGCACCTATACATACTTGTCCTCTATTTCCTTATTTTCAAGATTTTTATAATTCCGAACTTGAAGCCTAGGGCTCGGCATTCTGTATTTTTTTTTTGTAACTACCATTTTTATAATGTCGTTGTTTTGCCAAAATTAATTATTAACAGTGTTTCCCTGCTGATATATGCGTGTATTATACATAAAAACCTTCCCCAAGAACCACTCTATCTATTAAAAAAAATACATTATCAGAAGTATTAACTCTTACCATCTAAAATATCAATTGTGTCTATTTTACTGTCCGCCAATGTGTTAAAGATCTAAGCATACATAGGGACAGACAGCGGGAGGCGTCTTTGTTTTGTACTATGTAGTGATTGATGATAATTATGAACTTAACCTAATTATACTATCAGTGAATGTAGGTACTGAACCACCGTTGGTCATTCTAGCCCATCTCTGGTAGGTACAAAATATTGCTGACACGTTGAAGTCGCTAAAGCATCTGTCTTCCCCACTAGGCGTTGTGGACAAGAGTACGCACGTAAAATTCGTCCGGTCATTAATTAAAATCAATGATGCAGGTACACACATCAAAACTGCCTAGGGATCAAGTACATTTTAAAACATTGCAATCAAGAACATATTTTACGAAAAGTGAATTCTATCCTAATTTATTCAAAATGTAGTGATAAGTAATTGATACAGGCATGAGGAATTAGGTAGGAGACAAATCCAGAAGATTAGATTTGATTTAAATAAATTAGATTTTTTTTTAGAGCTCAAAATGTTCTTGATCCCTAGACACTTTTGATGTGTATACATTTCATTAGGCTTTTAGTTCTATCTCACACATATAGTAAGTCATAAGAAAAGGATAGAAGTACAAAATAACATGTTGTCAAGTATATTCTAAAAGCTAATAAACTGTATGTAAGTTATTGTCTGTTAACGGGCAGCTTAAGAAGCAAAGTGTTCAGTTAAAAATAAATAACTACCTTCATTCCTTTCAATGGACGCCATTTACCCGCGTCAAAGTGTTGCGTGTTGCTACAATTGTAACATAATTGTATGTAATTACCTGAAACGGAAAAAAAGATTTTTGCATTAATTTGTTCTTTTATATAGGTAATACAGGGACTGGAGTGGGTATGTGACTTTCAATGACAAACGTAAATATACTCATACCCATACGTAGTTGGAGAAGTAAGTATCACCTCATAAATTAAAATTACCACAATTTTACAAACTAAACACAAGACTTCGCTAAGAAAACAAAAGAAAAAAATTAAAAAGTTGATGCTAAAAAATGAGTTCTATGACAAGTACGAAATAACCAATTCCAGTAAGTATACCTGTCTGTATGTACGAATTTGTTTATTGCTAACGGGGTACAGTCGGCCATGAATCTTGTAACTGAAACACATATGAATGTCAATAAGTTTTTTTAAGGATCATTTTTTAATTTGTCACAATATAACAACTCTGCCTATTAAAACTGATGTACCATTTTCTTAGCAGACCGTACATATCATGAAAAAAAACAATAGGTAATAAATTAGCTAGCTAGGGTTAATCAGCGGCACTTGCTAAACATATGCCAACGGTTCACTAGTAGTAACTGCAGAAAAACTGCGTGAAGCCCTTTATAATATCGATGAATACCCAGCGTGATTACAAATACAGTGAGCGATTACCGACACCTCGGCGGTTGTAGTTACGAGGCCTAAATTACTTTAATTTGTACAAAGTGAAGTGTTCTTTTTTTTTCATTTATACAATCCATCCACGGAGCAAGCTGACAGCTGAAACGAGAAGTTTTCGTGAACAACCGCAAAGGGATATTCAATTTGCCTCACTTATTTCCCGTTTATTATGTATGATTTTTTCTTTATACCATTCACATTTCGACTGACTGGCTTATTGTTAGCAAATTCCATTGGTACAACCTACTTAGTGGTACTTACAGTTAAAGTTGGAAGTACGTAATTGTAGTGAGGTCGGTGTTTAAAAAATTAATGACCCATTAGCCAGGTGTGCTTAGTTCTTTTCAGAGTTGTGGTTACTTTGCTACTTAAAAAAACAGTAGGTACAGCGACGTTAAAAAATTAACTCATATTAGTCCGGCTTTGCAACCTTGTGGAAAAAAACACTAGGAAATTAATAAAAGAAGACAAACAAGAAAATGAAAACAGCCTATTTTCTTTAGGCACCGGGCTGGTGTGGAACGATCCAATGTGAATTCAGATTGCATTTCATGTGTGTATCTTGAAGATCTGTAGATTCAAACTGGCAAATAGTGTTTGATACTTTTTGTCACCTTATTAATATATTTATAAATCTGAATACCAATATTTTTTACTGATGAACACTTAGTAACCTTAGCTATATTTCTTTTACTATACGTAAGTAAATAACTCGACTTTAGAATAAGTGGTGGCAATTTGACATTGACCGTGTGACTGATTGACTTTTATCGTCTAAAGAATTTACGGTCTGCCTACTTATTTAGATGGAGATACCAGAAGTGTGACGTGCGATTCTAATTTAGATCCCATAAATTTCGAGCAATGTATGAATGTAATTCAATTCAATTTAGTTATCAAAGCAATCTGAGGCAGTTTACATGCGCGCCTACTCCCAACAAAGGCGGGCTAATCGAAGCGCGGCCATCTTGGATTTCGGCAACAATAGCTGCTCTGTGGAAATGACAATATGATCGTCTGCTCTGTGGGTATCTCTTGGGACGGGTATCAAACGCGCTGGCCGAGGATCGCTCTCACATAGTCACGAACAAATTAAGCTTTACAATTTACAAGCTGCCTTGAATGTACAGTAAGAACAGATCTGGTTCATGCGGTTATAGGTAGGTTACCTCCTGATAGTTTAGGTCGTTTTAGGAAATATGTCGATCTCAGCTTTGTTCGAAACCATTTTGCTATAGAGTCCTACTATGAATGGCAACCCTGACGTAAGTTGGCAACCCTCATTCAATAGACGTATGAACTGGCTATTCAAGACCTGAGTTCGGTCCAGTAAATAACTGAGTGCCTGTATTATTTGGTACACAATAAAAAACTACTTGAACAAAAAAAACTCGGTTTTCAGCACGTAATGATGAATAGACTTTTTAATATTAATTGAGCAATAATTATTATTCATATTAATGCACACATCGCTTAAAAAAAGAAAATTTAAAAAAAAATAAGTT
>SJJU01072682.1:0-11017 GCA_012932125.1 Conopomorpha cramerella | reverse complement strand
GATTGGGTTAAATACGCTAGGTGAGCCATGAGCATTTGCTTTTATTTTATCACTATGAACAAGCGTTTGACCACCATCCTGCCTGATGTTAAGCAGCGATGTGGTCTATGATGGAGCACACTAGTTCATTAGGCACCTATTCACCCCAGTGACTTGAATACCTTCAGACTGTAGTGCGCAGGAAACACGGACTCCGGCGCGTCATTCCACATCCTGGCGGTTCGCACTATGAAATTAAATAATGCTTAGCAAGTGTCTCTGGCTATCCCGCTGTAGGAAAGAAAAGACGTGAAGTGTATTTTTTTTAAACGAAATCTGAAGTGAACAGAACATAAAATATTATAACGGTAGACTCACCATCTTCTTCAGGGTATTTGTTTTCGGGTCGACATGGTGTCGTTGAATTTATTTATTTTTTTATTTTTATGACGAATTGATTACATTTTACCGTCAAGGAGATATTCGTAGATACACTGTCAATTCCATAAAAGTATGGATAAGTCAGTTTAACGTTACACAAATTAAAGTATAGGTAATTTTGAAATTGAGCCGATTGTCATTTTATAATTTGTTAAGAAATTAGAACATTAATAATGAAACCAAACTTACACGTGCAACTTGTACCTATTAAAAAAGTAGGTACTGAGTATTTTTCTGTTATTGTTGGTGATCATTTAGGTATGGCAAATTGTTATACAGGGTGGGGCTTGTAACACGAACAAGTGAAGTAAAATATTCAAGTGATCTACACTTGAATCCCTTTAGGTTAGTTTTTCGGATAGTTCAAGGCGGAATAAATTTAGTTTAAAATTAATACCCATATCCATTACAATTAAAATATCGATATTGTAGTGATGTCCACTAAATTTCGATGAAGAGCGTTTTGAAAAGATGAACGTCAATTGCGTACATTTTGTTAGGGAAGACCCTTTTTTAATCGAATTCGTACGTCCAACACTTCTACGATATGAATAGTGTCAACTGTCTATTCTGTAAGTGTTTGCCTTTGTTACAGGCTCCACCCTGTATACATTGTAATGAATTTGATGTCTACATAAGTTTTTAGGGTTCCGTAGCCAAATGGCACAAACGGAATCCTTATAGATTCGTCATGTCTGTCTGTCTGTCCGTCCGTCCGTCCGTATGTCACAGTCTGTTTATTCCGAAACTATAAGAGCTACATTATTGAAATTTGGTGCGTAGATGTTTTGTATAAACCGCATTTAGATTTTAAAATAAAATCAGAAAAAAAAACATTTTTTTTGGGGTTCCCCATGCATAGAACTGACACTCAAAATTTTTTTTTCATCAAACTTATCTATCAATAGGTATTTGAAAATTATGTTGAGGTTTCTTATATCATTTTTTCTAAACTGAATAGTTTGCGCGAGAGACTCTTCCAAAGTGGTAAAATGTGCCCCCTCCCCCGTAACTTCCAAAAAAATATATTACTATACAAACTACTAACGAAAATTGGTTTGAATAAGATCTAGCCAGTAGTTCTGTTTTTAAACGTCATAAATCAAATTACTTAACTATTCTATTATAATAGGTAACACGTCGATCAAACTTACAACGAACTACAAACTTGTAGAGGTATATTACTATCTTACCTACCTGCTGCTACAGAACCCTTCATTGGCCAGACCGACTCGCTCTTGGCCGGTTTTTTATTACGTCACACGTACACGTGTAAGTCTAGACTACCTACAGGTAATTATTTTGCAATGGATGGAATACTTCGGCGTCACTGTAGGTCATGACTTGCAGTTTTTTTCTGACCTTAAACAAGCAAATTTTCATATGCGCATGTCAGTATGCCTAGGATTAGATTATTTGTACAGGAGATAGCCTGAGAAATGATCGCGGCAAAAAATTTTTTTATGTATATAACAGACTTCCAAAAAGTCATGATTTTTATATTTTAGCACAGAACTTTCGACTGCGTGAATCGATTTTGATGATTTTATTTTTCAATCTGGTGGAGCAAAAAATACAGTTCTGCTAATAGCATCTATCTGAAGACAATACCTATAGGTATTATTGTTTTATTGTTGTTGAATTAGGTTCTTTTTTGTTTCAAGTTAGTAAACAAACGATTGATGCCAGTTTCTGAATAGTTTAAATACTAATTCATCATTGCCCATATTTGTCCACTGCTGGACATAGGCCTCTCCAATTGCACGTTACTGTGATCTGTTTTCTGCTTCTCACATCCAACTTCTGCCAGCCACCTTGTGCATATCATCAGTCCATCTTGCCTGGATACTAATTAGATATTAATTAATTATACTATTAATTAGTATTATTTTTGTGTTGCATAAAAACTATTTAGATCGGTTCTTAAAATTTTCCTATTATTTTTAATTTTGTGGGAACACAGAAGATTTCTCTTCGTCACGGAAACTAGCACTGTCGTAAAAAATATACTACAAATCTCTCATATTAATTTCGTAAACGCCCACATTATTTTGGCAGGAATCTATGGTTGAAACTCATATTAAATGCCATTAGACATTAGGGTTTTTTATTACTTGTCACTAAACAAGGTGAATATCGACATCTGCATAATTAAAAAAAATAATCTTAGTGTATCATAATGAGTCTTAGCATTGTTACTTTGATATCGTTTATTTTTTTTTAATAAAAGTATTCTCAGCCGTGTGTTGTCGGCGTATAGAATACATAATTATGTTGCCATCTCAGCCCAACTTTTCTCGTCTTGGGATCGTAAGAGGCGACCGAGGGAACTCTCCAGAGGACGGGCAGCAGCGCTCTCTGTGAGTTATACCACAACACCGCTGCGATCGCCATCCCGCCTGTCAAGCGTGGCGATTATTGGCATTTCCCTCCAAATTGCATCATCATTGGGGAAGGCCCTCGTCCAGCAGTGAACGTCATGTGACTGAAGATGATGATTTAAACTTGCCTATTCATTCGTTACTTATCGAACATTTCAGACCAATACGTTTTTGTTTAAAAAAAGTGTCTTCTAATAATTAAAAAGGCCTAGAAAAAAATATTGCAGGTGTTACGGTCTATAGGTATCAACTCAACCATCCAAGTCTCATCAAAATCAAATCCACTTTCTTGGCCGACAGTGGAGTAACCAACTCATGCATAACAGTCGCATGTATATTAGTTTACATCTACTTTCTTGCAAATCAAGTAGACAACTCTTTTAGGGAGGTGTAGGAAAAGTATTGCTCTGTTATAAGTAATAAAACTTTAGAGGCAACCCAGACCGTGGGGTTTTATTGACCACGGCCTACGTGCCTAGACCTGAGACCTGTTACATATAACTGAGTTTATCTCTGTAGGTAAGGTACCATTTCTAGTTTCTACAAATGGCAATAGCGGCAAGATTAATAAAAATAAGGTATCGTAAACCCAGAGTGTTTTATTTTATTAGAAGTAACCGTCTTTATAAAATACCAGCTGTATTGCGTGGTGTTACTCACGATTTTTTTCGATCCAGTGTGAATTTCGGAATAAAATAAAGTTTGTGTTACTCAGGGATAATCTAAGGGCCTTAATAATAATGGCGGAAGTGCTATTTCGACGAAACACAGTTGTATGCCAAATACGGAATAACCAGATCAAGTAGACCTGTAATAATCGTTGTGCAAGTGACAACGCGTTTATTGGTAAGAGGGTTACATTCTAATGGTGAAAGGATTATCGAAATCCATCGTGTAGTTTTTAACATTATAAATTACAAAACATCCTTACAAAAAACAATTCTCTCGTCTCTAAAATTATTTTAGTATAGTATTTTTCGAGCATTTCCGTGATTCGATTGGCTAAGAATAAGGGTTATTGACGCAGAAGTCATTCGCTCAGCCAAGTAGAACCCTTTGGGCGGCTTAAAAACATCTTACAGTCATGTTGACAATTTGATTCATCACTTCTCTTCTTCCTGAATTTACCGAAAATTCAAATCTACATAAATCGAAATCGAATCAAAAGATTGTGGCCAAAAATCTGCCCTGGGCAACTTTATGGTGTGTATCGTTGTAGTATAGTATTGTGATATTTATACCATTCTACCTCTCTCACGCAATGAGTTCAGCTGCTAACGGCTGTTACACGAACCGTAAAAAACAACAGCACTCCGAAATCTGTTGCTCAAATTTGTATTTAATCAAAAACACCGCGCAGAGTGTGCCAATGAAATGTATAATTTATTTAAATGTACACGCGCATTCAAAACAAAGCTCTCACGTCGAAGGAGAAAACCATGAGGCATATAGAAACAAATGCAGTCCACCCATTCGACACCTAACTCACTGGATCCTTCATGGTGACTTAGTTATCATGCTAGCTCTTGGAGTAGACCTTAACGGGGAAACATAATGCATATTCGTACTCAGATAGGCCCTCCTTCTTATAGAAAAATCAACGCATATATAATGCTTGACGAGAAGGCTCATAGGTATTATATTTTTAACACTTAGCATTAGAGTCAGAAAAAGCATAAAACTTACCCGAGTAATGCTTGGTTCACGTGCTTGGTTGACGCATAATACGGGACTTTAATTATAATTCATTAACAAATACATTCTAAAATATCTCAACATTATACTAATCCTGTTTCCCCAACGAATTTTACTCATTCGAGTGTAATTTGGGAATTTGTTAGATGTTTACCTCAAAGCGTTAATCCCTTCCGTGTTCACGGATCACTGATTCGCCCTTTAACTGAACAGGAATATTTTTTTTCCTATTTAGAACAATTTTTCACCCGGCGGATCGTTCCACACGCACAATTTTGTATGTATATACTTAATTACATTTTATTATACGTATTTTATGGTCAGAATTTATTCGCGACATATTAATTTGTTATTTTTTATTGCTCGGTACCTTTGAGGTGTTGGCAATACTTACACTGCGTTTTATCGAGATGTTATTTTTCAGTAGTTACGTACAATATAGGCTACTTTAAACATATCGCACAGTTAGAACAAAAGTGACATAAAACAAAATGTGTCATTTTATGAAATTGAGCATTAACATAAAAGATAGTTTTTAACTTAAATTACAAAATCGGCATGTTTGGTATTGGGTCCTTTTTGTTCTAACTATGCGAATTATCTTTGTGATTAAAATAATAGAACAATAACCTATCAATTGTTAAAACTTTGAAGTGTACAGATATGACGAATGTCTCTCCAATGAAATATAAAGCCGTGTCACAGATAAAATAATACTAGTACAGATACACCATCCCATACATTGATTTTGAACCTACGTAACTCGGGCTATTCGTCGGGCTATTTTTTCTTTATCTGCCCGGCCAACAGATGGCGATACTGCGCACCACGAATTGTAATCTATGTCGACAAGATGTCGCTACCATAGACTTAGAATTCTGCCGACGGTCGCTACACAAAAGATTTCTGCTACTGCGCACAAGATGTCGCAAAAACTTGTATGAAGTTCTGCCACTATCGATTTTTATTTCGTTCCGATGCCATAGTGACCGTACCGGAGTTTGAATTTAACTTTGAGTTTAGACTTTTGATATAAAAATGTTTACTTCGATTACGGTAAACGAAAATATTGTGAATACATACCGAAAGGCCTACTCGAAAACTTCGTACCTAGTAAGGCTTGCTTTTAAGGAAACCTTTGTTTATGTTTGGAGTGTATCAGTTTAAATGTGACATTGCATAACAATTCAATGACATTACTACAATCAAAGGCGGTGCCCACAAAGCAACAAAATGATTGTAATTTTTTACCTATTCTCATTTTTAACAGACGTAAGTCCTATGAGGAAATCGGGATAAAAGCAAAGTTTCTATGACGCGCAAGTTCAGAACAACGCTGCGGCACAGGTCACACTAAAACTCGTGAACCGCTCGCTGAACCGATTTTTTTCATTTTGATCATGACTTACTATGTCAAAACAAATGTTGCCGGGATAGCTAGTTTATTTTAAAATTACATATAGGCAACGGAAACTAAAACGCGTATTTCGAAACAATGGAATTTACGCAACAATTCTACATTTACAAATTTAACACCGATATACAACCTAATTATAATATCTGTGTTCTGTCCCTTTTTTAGAACACATGTAGGTAGGTACGCTACGCAATGATCATACATCATCATCAGCCCATACTTGTCCACTGTTGGATATAGGCCACACCACATGCACCACACTGTGATCATCTTCGGTTTCTCGCATCCAGCTTCTGCACAAGATGGCTTGTGCATATCATCAGTCCACCTTGCCTAAGGGCGTCCTGTACTCCGCTTGTCGATACGCGGTCTCCACTCGAGAACTCGTATGTCCCAACTGTCATCGGTTAGCTATGTCGATAACTTTATTTCTCTGTCGGGTCACTTCATTCCTCATTCGATCCTATAGAGAAACGCCGAGGTATACAGGTAGAACAGGACAGGTAGGACAGACTATCACAGTTTATTGTTGATCCACACTAGGAGGCAGTGGCGTGCACAACACATCATTATAGGCAATAACTTTAAGAAAAAAGAACTGACTTCAATCAGTGTGATATTGAGCTATTAATTGTCCATTTATTGAGCACATACTTAAGCCTTGGGCACACCAAACGTGGGTCGTGCGCGGATCGTACGCGGAGCAGCGCGGATCCGCGCTCAAACTGCTTTCGGTATGGCATGCATACATAGCGCATGTAATAAAATAAAATACAGAAGCGACAAAGCGGACCCGCTGCGCTGCCGCGCTACTTGTTTGGTGTGTCAGGTCAGTATGGCGGCCATAGTAATACAGCGCCGATGACCCGCGCCGCGCCTGCTGCCGCGCTCTATCTGTAGCGACGGGAGCAGCGCGGGAGCATCGCGGGTCCGCGCTGCTTTTTTGGTGTGTCGTGTGACTACTCGTGACTCGTGTGTGCTTCATACATTTCCCTGAATTACAAACAGCGCGGGTCCGCGCTGCTCCCGCGTCGCGTACGCCCCGCTTTTGGTGTGCCGGAGGCATTAATGTAAATTTCAGACTTATTCAGTTTTTTCATGGATGCTACTGTCAGAACTGGACCAAACTGCTATGGGACCAAATGGGAAGCACCAGCTTTCAATAATTAAAAAAAAAAACATTTAAATCGTTTCACCCAGGCGAAAGTTCTAAGGTAAAAAACATAAAAAAGAAAATACAGACGAATTGAGAACCTCCTCCTTTTTTGAAGTCGGTTAAAAAGACACCTACGCGCCACCCACCCACCACGGCTATCTCGAAATTTTCGCCGTGACGACGACGACGCATCGAACACAAAACGAATATAGTACCAGAATACAAAACACTTCGTTTGTATAGCCGTCATACGCCACGAAAGCTCTAAATATTGTGGTCAAAATAGTATCGGGTCCGATTTTTAGAACGGAAATAATATTATACACGAACTAAACCATAATATAAAAAAACAGTTGTATTGATTATCGTACTAAGTCCCCGTGGATCAATTTATACTGGTCTTCTAATAGAAGGCAGCGTCTAGTCTAGAACAGTCTCCAAAAACTAAACACAGCTCACAATAAAAGAACCTCACTCGTATGACTTTGGTAAACAATCGCGGATCAAACAATGTTCGTTCCGTTACAGTAGCCACACTCGCTCAGTGACTGTCGTCGCCATAGGTACCTTAGAAGCAGAAACTGAACTACGTGTGGTGTGTGTGAGCGAGGCAGAGTATATAGCGAAACGGGACAGATAGAATGCACCAACTCCAGCCGCAGGAGCACGGACTGCGGCCCGGCAACTAGCGATGAACGCGCATTACCTACGTAGGTAGAATGTTTTTGGAACTGTATTGCGCTTGACTTTAGCCACATTGTGTTGAACTCACAGTCCGTGGGAAATGTATAAGAGTATGAGTCAGGCAGGATAGTCAGGAAGCATTGATAGATAGAACTACTTATTGTTTTTTGATTTTGAGCTAGGTTTTGAACTATGGTGTATGTACCTAATTACGTACCCTTTCCACGTAATACTTTCTCATTGTAATAGGTTCTGTTCTCTCCGCTATTTTATACTTTAGTATGACTATTTTTTCATATAGGTAGGTAGGTACTAGGTTTGCTTCCTTATAAATTACCTACGTTGTTAGTGTACCTAGATTAATAATATACTGTGATAGGTACCTCAAATCAAATCTTAGTGATTACGGCTCTGCATAACGATATTGTCACACCATCATCATCACCTACAACAATGAAGTATGTACATATCTAGGTGTACCTACTCTTAAAATCCTGGGCATTGTTCATTTGATGAAGTGGGTACTGGATACCTAGCATTAAATTAAACGAATGAGATAGGTAAGTCCTATCTAAAATTGCTTGTTCTCGAGAGAACCTATATTTTTTTTATAATCAAGCAACGCCGTATGTGGCAGGCAGGCATCGCGGAGCAGCAACAGCCGCCGCCGCCGCCGCCACCGCCGCCGCCGCCGTAATTCCGCCTGTTCTGAACGCGCAAGACATCAGTCGAGCGAGCGAGTCCTGATTAGCTTACTATACAGCACACTGCTTTATACATTTTTATTCACACACACACAACACAAAGCATATTCGCTTGCTACTTTACCTACCTAACTATACGTTCCAGAATTAATATTGTTAATAAGGCGGATAATACTTTTAATATTTTGCTCCCGAATTCCCGTTCCCATGGGAATTTTGAGAATTCCTTTGTTAGTAGTGTTTACGGTACCTAACTTAGGGTCCTGCTGCCGAAGTTACCCTGTGTACCTACATCAGCTTTGTTCTCGTTCTCGATGTACTTTTATGGTCTCGATGTACCATGCAGCTTCTCCTGGTTGCTAGGTATCCTGACACAAATATATACCTACATCATCATACATGTCACGCGTGATTGTTGGACTCGTCAATATGAACAACTTTTACTATGATGACAATGCGGGTAAACGCAAAATAATCTTTTCATCTCCATACAAAATAGACAATTTTTTGACTCGAGAAATGATATTTTGTGTGGGGAGTGGCCAATTTCTTATCATTTCCCCACATTGTTTCTATAGTAAAGGTTGTTCATATTTACGAGCCCAACAACGTTTCTACAACGGTCCTTTTACACTGTGTACATTAATTTGATACTGAGTTCGTCCATTTCATTCGTCTCTATCGTTGAAACAAATCGTTCATCAAAGTAGTTCCGAGATTAATAGTTACTTACGTACAATCAATAATAATATACAATATTAGATCTCAAGTAGTGTAGCAACCAAGTGTGGTAGAAGAATAGACTGATAGGTAGGTACGTATTCTATTCGGAAGGAAACATACCTAAAACGGCCCGTTTTTGGGACGCGTTTTGTGTATTAATTTAAAAAAAATACACTTTACGCTTTTTAATCCCAAAGCAGAGGCACTTGCTAAAGCAAATGCCCACGGTTCACCACGTTCAGCGTATTTAGCCCAACGTGACAGGGGGTGAGCCCATCGCTGTTATAGGGTTCACACACCTTGTGGTGTCGGGTTTCATCACGATGTTGTCCTTCACCGTGCAAGAGTTGCGTTGTGCGTACCTACATATATATACATAGGCTCTGAAAAAGAGTAGCCGGACTCGAACCCGCGCCCTCCCGGTTACAAGTCAAGTATCCGACCAACTGGACCACAGACGCTTTTTTTAATAACGTTGTATTAATTTATTATTGTGATTATCAACATAAAGCTTCAAAACCAACTTAACAAAGAATATTACCTGGATAAACCTAATATGTACCTAGTTTTTGTTGAAAAAAAAGTATCTGCACTTTTTTTAGGTATACGTCATTTCAGAATTGTACTTAGCCGAAACAACCCTTATTTACATTACAACAAAGTGTAAATCAGTTAGCGGTGGTTGCGTGCAGGCAGATGATAATGTTGTCCATCCGTCTAATATTGGTCCAAGATCACACAATGTTTGTGTTGTTCACATTCACAGTGATTTCAAGATACGTTAGACATGTAGACATAGACAGCCTGTGAGCAAAGGTCGAAAAGTAGGTAGGTAATTACAAGCTGGGCAACAAGAGCTCGACAGATGATTTTTTCTCTCAGAGCACGGGTTCACTCTTAGTGGTTTCGAAATTAAACTTACTTAATTTTTATTTAATATTTTTGACCAAGTAAGTATGTATTTTGATGAAACTACCGAAGTCGTAATTCCCTATTAGATTAGGTACTTACCTAAATGAATAATGAATGGGTGACCGCCTATGTTTCTGGTTCACATCTACTGCTTCGACAACCACGTTAAGCCCTGCGAAAATCCTTCGCTTTTTTTAAAGGTCTAAAAGTTTGAGACTGCCTTTTTCCTACGTTTCGAGGGTTTACCCTACCTTACCCTAACGGCGATAACCAAACAACTCAAACAAGAAAAACGAACCCTGAGTTCTCCGCGTAATCGGATCGGGCAATGGTCATAAACACTAAAAGCATGGATGGACTAAGTATATGTAGGTATGTTACCGGGCCGTTTTGATTCAATTAATTAGGTAGCTATTATCTTCAGATTGCCTACAAAAGCAGCCATTATTTAAATATGTAACTACCGAAACTCTTTTGTGAATCGTCTAAAATAAACGATAAGTTATAAAACTTTATTTTATACAGTTTAATGAAAAGCGAATATAAACATTAAATACAGGACGAATGCATGGTCCTTCTGCCCGATGGATAATAAAGTACATTTCATAGCGGTAGCCCCTAGCGCCACCGGTTGTTGAGTAGCAATAACTTGATGGAAGAACACAAAATTCAGCTAAGCTCGAAGTCGTATGCATTTTTTCTGAGTGAAAAATGTGATTTTTACGAAACTTGAGTTTATTTGATTTAGAAGTACTTTTTTCACTGTAGAGCGACTTCATATTTTTTTATATGCGAGTTCTGTTAGTTACCATCGATAATGACGTGCACGTAGTGCTGCTATAAAAAAATGAAAATTTCGGGCTATTTTTAACGAGGCAGGTACTGCCATCTATTATTTTTTTTGGCACTAAATTTCTCAATGTTC